>JACAXG010000206.1:7154-235960 GCA_018881555.1 Amblyornis subalaris | reverse complement strand
TCCTTCTCCTTCTCCTTCTCCTTCTCCTTCTCCTTCTCCTTCTCCTTCTCCTTCTCCTTCTCCTTCTCCTTCTCCTTCTCCTTCTCCTCCTCCTTGCCTTTTCTTTTTCACCAGTGCTTGGGTTTGATTGTGACCCTGTGCGTGTGCTGATCCTCTTTACAAAGTTTGATCTGCCCCAAAATAGCTGCTCTTTCTGCTTCAGCAGCTCTGAGAGAGCAGAGCAGAGGGGAAGGGCTGCACAAGCTCCCCGAGAGCAGCACCCGGCTGTGCAAACCGAGAGGTTCAGCTCCAGCCCACAGGGATCAGCCCTGGGCCGTGGCAGAGCCTCGTGGCACAAGGACAGGGCTTATAAAAGGAGAGAGAGGGACTTTTTAATGGTCAGATAGTGACAGGACAAGGGGCAACAGTTTAAAACTGGCAGAGAGGAGGTTTGGATCAGATGGGAGGAAGAAATCCTTCCCTGTGAGGGTGGGGAGGCCCTGGCACAGGTTGGCCAGAGAAGCTGTGGCTGCCCCATCCCTGGAAGCACCTAAGGCCGGATTGGATGGGCTTAAAGCAACCTGGGATAGTGGAGGGTGTCCCTGCCCATGGAACAAGATGGGCTTTAATGTCCCTTCCCACCCAAACCATCCTATGATTCATTCCGTGTTCTGCAAGGAATAGTGTGCAAGAGAGAGGATGGCAAGGCACTATGAGAGCCCAGAGCACAGGCCGTAGACCGTGAGCCCAGGGAGAGTTAAATCCTAGAAACAGGCTCAAATAACAGAAAATGAAATTACTTTATACTTTTCTCTATCAAAAAGCCCTCATCATTTTGAGTTAAATTCCACAGTCACCCTGGGAAACGTTGCCACAGCAATTTTCATTTACCACCGTGTAAAACTCAGGCTGAGCACTGACAGGTTATTTATGACCCTTCTGATTCCACACAAACCCCTTTTTCTTGTTGACACTGTGGGGTTTGTCGGCCGGGGGGGGAGAGGTGGGGGGGTTTCTGCAGTGTTTTAAAAATACATACACAGGAAATGCTTTGTTGAATCAGTGTTAATCCCTGCGCAGAGGCTGTGGCGAGCAGACAAGCTGGGTTGGTGGAAAGGCTGGCTTTGGGGGATGGGGAGGTGACAGACCCCTATGTTTAAGGGGTGAAATGCCCCACCATACACCGAGGTGTGCAGCAACCCCCTCAGGGGACCAGCTGGATTCCACCAAGTTAATTTTTCTTTCAGATAACTTGGTGGTGGTTGCACTGTACGATTTTCCTGCCTCAAGTGACCGTGACCTGGAGCTGGTCAAAGGGGAGAAACTCCAGGTCCTCTCCAAGTAAGTGACCTGCTGCCAGAAGGAAGGTCAAAGATGAGCACAGTGAGGCTGGGAAAGGGGGGACCTTGGGGTCAGACACCACTTTGCTGCTGACCAGAGCTGAGCCCGTGCCTCGGCTTTGCTCCAGAGTGTGGCTGTGTGTGCCCTCTGCCCTCTGCAAGGTGACACTCCCATGGGTCACAGACACTCTGGGAGTGGGTGTTGTCCCTGCCTGGATGGTGCTGGGACCTCCAGTGCCCGTGGATGCAGGAGGAGCATAAATAACAACAACAACAACAAACCAGCTCCTGTCCTGTGTCACATTTTGTGCTGATGGTGTTTGTGCAAAGGATGTGGGTTGGGTGTAGTCGGGGGAAAGGACAGAATCGAGCCAGAGAGATGTGAGGTTTCGATTCAGCTTCTTCTCAAACTCACCACGGAAGAGGCCCAGTCCATAACAGGGCAGAGGTGGGCTTGGGGCCCTCAGACCCTGTAGGGCTGCTCCATCCTGGGCTGCTCTGTGAGGTGGCCTCCAGAGGTGACATTTCTCATGCAGACACCATGGCCTGAGCCCCATGGGGCAGGGAGATGGAGAACCCGCTGCACAGGGATGGCTTTGGGGCACGGCTCGGGCTCAGGCAGCAGTGGGAGGGCAAAGTGGGGTGTCTGGGAGACAAAGGAAGGAGTAAAAAGGACCCCAATGACCCTGTGCAAAAGACAAAATAAACCCATGTGACCCAGATTTCCCTCCTCTCACTTGGGTCTGTGGTCACTCCACATTCATGGAAAGGGTTTGTCACCTCCAGAAGTCCCTCACAGACCAACAGCCTTCAAACTGGTTTTGGTCCTAGGGAATCCAGAGTGGATTAAGGAGCTCTGGTCCATCTGCAGAGCTCAACCCCCCACAATCCATGCCCTCACAGCCTCAGCTTGGCACAAAACCCCCTCCGGGCACTCACAACTTTCCCTCTGCTCCCTTTGCAGTGAGGGGGACTGGTGGCTGGCAAAGTCCCTCAGCACTGGGAGGAAAGGATACATCCCCAGTAACTTCGTGGCACAAGTGGACAGTTTGGAAGAGGAAAAGTAAGTGGGAAAGCTTCTGAGTGGTGAACACGGATCCAGTGCCCTTCCAAGCCACGGGATGAGCTTTACTTGAGGGCAGGAAGATGCCACTGCTGGGCTGGGTGACAAGAGGTCTTTCATCATCCCAAAAAACACTGCCCAAAAGCTCAGGACAAGTTTTAAGCATCGTATTGGTGTGGAGAAGGGAGGATGAGGTTGTTACGGGGAAAATGGGCAAAGGTTCTTGTCCCATTGATCGCAGCCACCATGGAAAACAAGGAATTGGGGGGACAACAAGAAGGTTACGTTTGCAGCACCAGGGACCATCCTCTGGTCCCACTGGGCCAGTCCACCCACACAAATGGTGTTAAACCTCCTCAGCCTCCAAGAGGGTACCCAGATGTAAACTGGGAACCTCTGGATGGGGTGCACTGATCCAGGTCTTGGATGTGCCAGGGAGCACACCAACAATTTAACAGGACACACACTTGGGTGCCAGAGCCCAGCCCTGCAGCCTGGTGCTGGTTCTTTAATGAGCCCAGACACAGCCTCCTTGCAAGGAAGATGGAAAGAAAGACTTGAGCCAAAGGAGTTTATTTTGCCTATAACACAAACAGCAGGAGAATTTTTTTCCATGACTTCTCCTTCTCCATGGCATTCAGCTCTAAATGATCAGTCCCGCCTGCAATCTCCTCTTGGAGGGACCCAACCCTCACTCAGTTCAGCCAATATTTAGCAGCGCACAGAAATGTGGCTGAGGCATAAAAGCTCTTTGTATCCAAAGCCTGCACTTCTCCTGGCTATGGGATCCTGCACATCCCATCTGCTCCCTGCTCTGTCTGAATTTCCAGGCTGTGAAACCAGCCCAAAGTGATCCAAATCTGGTGTTAATCTACCCAAACCAGACTATTCCTGCCACTTTCCAGCAGATAAAAAGCTATTTGCTGATAAAACCAACCCTCAGTGTCGCAGTCTAGTGGTAAAAAAAAAAAAAGATCTAGCTGGAAAGAATTCCATTTTTTTTTAGAGATTTTCCTTTTCAAGCCATGATTTTGCCTTTTCTCTCTCCCAGGTGGTATTTCAGAACTCTGAGCAGAAAAGATGCTGAACGGCTGCTGTTGTCTTCCGGGAACAAAGTTGGCTCTTTCCTCATCCGAGAGAGCGAAACCACCAAAGGTGAGATGCCCAGAGCAAAGGTAACTCCTCGTTATTCCCACGGCTTGGAAAACCTTGAGTGGGGCTCTAGGAGTGAGCTGGGGGTTTGGAGGGCAAAGATTTTCTCATGATCTACTCATTTGTGCAGTTCTGGCTGTGGTAGGAGTGGCTCTTCCACCAGAGTTCATGGCAGAAACACAATAAGCAGATTTTCCAAAACAATTTAGCAGTTTTCTTTTCCTTTTCTCCCCAAGGAAATGTCACCTTTTTTACCTTTTTTTTTTTTTTTTTTTTTTGGCAAATAGAGATACTTCCATACACTCTTGAAGGAGTATTTCTCCCTTTTGCAATAGGAACTGGCAGAATTTTGGAAAAAGTAATTTAGTGGAATGTTTTCCTGGGGGAATCACGTTTTTCCTGATAGTCTGTAGCAAGGGGAATTCATACAAACCAGAACCTTTGGAAGGAGACTGACTGGAGCAGGATAGATGGACTTTATCTGCTTTTCTTCCATATGAACCTGTCTGACTTCTGAAGAAATGATCCAGTGAGGATGGAAAGGACAGGGCACTGTGGTCACTCCTCTTGGGCAGTTATTAATGTATTATTTAACCATGTAATTTCAATTTCTTTGCTCTGTGCTATTAATTTGTAGAGTCTGGAGGTTAGTTTAGGTTGTCCCATGGGAATTTCAAATCGCTTCTTTCCTACTTTTTTCTCCTTGCTTCCTCTGGACCATCATGTGTGTTTACAGCATGGAGGGAATGATGCTCATGGTGCTCCCACGGTTCTGCTCCGAACCAGATCCATGGAGTAGTTCAGGAAAGTGTTTCAGTCTTGTTGTCATTTGATTCCTTTCTTTTCAAATAGAGACAGGAGTCTTCCCTTGACACATGGAAAAAGGTGCCTTGTGCCTTCCTAATAAAATCAAAGAATTGTTTAGGTTGGAAAACCTCTAAGATCATCGTGTCCAGCTGTGACTCGATCAGTAGAGATTTGCAGGATCCATCTGAAGTAATATGGAACCTTCTTTCCCTTGTCTTTCTTCCCAAAAATACAGTGGCCAGGTCAAACAGCAAGAGTGGGAACAGATCCTCCATCCTACAACTGGCTCTTGCCTTCTGTATCTTCTCCTTCCTCCTTTCCTGTCTTTTTTCTCCTGCTCAGGCTTTAGGCTGCCTGAATGGCCACATTTGATCCATCTTAGCCACAGCTTCCTAATCCCTAAAGAAAAGGGGAGAAGACAAAGCCCTGCATCTCCAAATGCGCCGTGGAGCTGAGTTCCCTGATGTAAAGCGCCCCCTGACCACCTAGAGATGTCCAGAGCAACACCATGGAATCAACCCTGGTCCTTGAGCCCCACAGATTCTTCCTGTTTTCCATCCCCATGATGTGAATTTTCATTCACTTTATCACCAGCAAAATTTGGCCTTTAGGGATGAGCTAATCCCCATTACTGCCTTAAACTGGGAGGTGCTTGTCTTATACTGGGATGTCTCAGGCACAGCGGGATGGGTTCTGCACCCTAAGAGCTGCCCCTATTCCCAGCCCATCCCGAGCAGAGCCTCATTTTCCTCGTGGTTTGAGACACAGAAACTCTGAAATTCTTCAGATTCAACATTTCTCAGAGTCCACAAAAGGCACATCCAGCACCCTGGGAAGATGGGAAGAAGGAGACGGTGTGGGAAGCGGAGTGGCAGTAAAACCGTCGGCCGAGCACTGTCCTTGCTGAAGCTGCTGCGGATAAACAAAGTCCCCCTGAAGGAATAATCATTCCCAAAGCTGCAGGAGCACGTTCCCCCAGCTGTGCCGAGCCACGGGCTCCTGGCTCCCAGCAGGATTCCCGAGTCTGTGCTGCCGGCAGGAGGGAGCTCACCGAGCTCAGCCGCTGCATCCAGCCAAGCTCCTGCGCTTCCCACTGGGAAGGAGTTAAGGGGCTGATGGGAGCTGTAGGAAAAGGAAATGCCCACCACTGACCCACGTCCCCAAGTGTCACATCCCCATGGATTTTAAATCCTTCCAGAGACGGTGACTCCACCACTGCCCTGGGCAGCTGTGCCAGGGCCGGACAGCCCTTTTGGGGAAGAAACCGTTCCGTAAATCCTGTACTCCAGATTCTTCACCAGCCCAGGTCTGTGCCAGGGTGTGATGCAGGGCTGTAGGACAGGCAAGTGTCCCTTGTGGCTGAGGAGCGAGAAATCCTTTTGTCCATCCAGGCTGTCATGGGGGGGAATTAGGAATCCGCTTGATGATTTTCATTTGCTGCTGTCACTGGGAGCGGGGACCAGGTTGGAAGGAACTTGGAGCAACCTGGGCTAGTGGAAGGTGTCCCTGTCCATGGCAGGGGTTGGAATGAGATGAGCTTTAAGGTCGCTTCCAACCCAAACCATTCTGTGATTCTGTGAAGAGAAAATTGAACCTTTGCAGCCTTGGTGCTTTGCCTCTGCACAGCAATTCCCAAGGGAACAGTAACCGGCCATGGAGAAGGACAGGGAAGCTCTACCACGCTCCCTGCAGCAAATTAAACTGTGACTTGGGGTGAAATGCAGTCATTAGCTTAATGACAGGGTAAACATTAGCACTGGCAGCAAGCAGCTCAGAGATTGGCCCTGTCACCACCGGAAAGGTGCAGGGGAGTTTAAAGGGTCAGTGGGGTCTGGAGAGGAGATTCTGCAGGACAGAAAGTGTTTTGGGTGCAACCACACTGGCAAAATGTTCTCCTCTTCCCTGCTGACTCTCAACCCCCAGACACCCCCCTGCAGGCGTGTCAGTCACCAATTCCCAGGCTCCCTTCTCCAGGATTGTTTGTCCTCGGTGCAGCTGCGTTCACGCCACGCTTGGCTCCTGCCTCGAGCAGGCTTTGCCCTGTAAAAATCCCACACAAACCCTGAGCCAAGTCCCAGGCACGCAGGGCACCCTCTTGGTCTTGTGCCACGTGAGCCCAAATCTGCTGGACTGGGCAGTGTTTCGGTCTCTTTGATATTAAAACAACATCGTCATCCTCAACAGCAATAATAGATGTTAATAATAGTAATTATAGTTATGGTCTCAATAGTAGTAGTAGTAGTAGTAATAATAATTTGGTGTTATCATCATTCTCATATTCTTCTTCACGGAAACACAGGATCATTTAGGTTCAAAAAGATCTCTAAGATTATCAAGTCTAACCTTTGGCCTTGATGTTTATTACCATTATTTTGGAGCTTAGGGCCACATGGGTGGAGCCACATGGCCACACGGCCATGAGGAGCCAGAGTAGCCATTCCTTTGCCCTTCCCTTGAGAATTATTGCCCCATTGAAGATGTTTCAGGGCTGGTTCTCAGTTGTTCAGATGCCTCTAAATTTGTTTCCTGCCTGAAGTTCATGGTGAGGGAAAGAGATTCAGTAGAGCATCCTCTGCTAAGAAGGCCAGGCCGAAATGTGCCCTTCCAATTTGAGGTTCCCTGGCCCTGCATTTAAACCAGCAGGTTTTTCCACAAACTTCACACCACCAGATCCTGCAGCCTGGTCTCTGCAGGAAGGGAGTCGCCTCAAAATGGTTGCTGGCACTTGGAAAAACTTTAGGCCCTCCCAAACTCTGCTTGTCAAAATTTATAATAACTCCAAGAGAGCAAATATCCGCAGAGGTGGGGGTTTTTTGCTGCTTTTTATAAATGCAAACGGTCTTCAGGCACAGTGTAGGGAAAACTGCTGGTGCTGGGATGGAGAAACCCCAGCCAGTGAGGGTTTTGTGTTGGTAAACTTTCCCCTCACATGCAGGATTAGGGTTTCAGAATCGCTGTGGATACCCCACTTCTGCTTTCGATCCTGCATGACAGGTACAAACTCTTAAACATATATAGCCTTGCCTTTTCAAACATTAAAAGGGGCAGTCTCTCAGCCTGGCTGATGTATTAGAACAGCCCAGCAAGCTTGTAAAAACTTACCCCAAAAATATGATCCAGATCAAGGGGAAAAAAAACCCCCTGCTATGCTGTATTGAACCACACCGACACAGGCTGGAAGTTCTGCTCTCCAGCAACATCTAGCGATGCTTTTGTGCACTGAAAACCAACCCCTTGGTTTAGATTCTCACGGAAGGAACAGCAGGTTGGAGTGGGGGATGGCTGAGCAGCTCCCTCGCAGCCAAAAGGCACAGGATTCCAGATGGGAATCTCTAGATCTGGTTTAGCCACCGCCACAAGTTTATGGCTGAACAAGACAATTCTCCTGAACCCACCTTCTGTACCCCCCATCTGAACCACTGACCTCGGCACAAGGTTTTGTAATGTTTAATCCAGAAGAAAATGGCTTTTAATTGCTTTAAACTGACAGAGGGAGGTTTAGATGGGATATTAGGAAGGAATTCTTCCCTGTGAGAGTGGGGAGGGCCTGGAACAGGTTGCCCAGAGAAGCTGTGGCTGCCGCATCCCTGGCAGTGTCCAAGGCCAGGCTGGATGGGGCTTGGAGCCACCTGGGCTAGTGGAAGGTGTCCCTGCCCATGATGAAATTTAAAGTCTCTTCCAACCCAAACCGTTCTGGGGTTTCATGATGCTGAGGCTGACGGAGCTCGGATGGGAATAGGGAGCTGTGGAAAGACCATCCTGACCTAAGGAGCATCTGATTGCAGTGCCTGGAGAGGTGCTGCTGATTCCCACGGTGCTCCCACGGGGCTGCCGGCCACAGCACAGGCAGATCTTACCCCAGGAAGCCTGGACAGGACCAGTGAAGCTCTGCTGAACCTTTATCCTCTCCCCTCGCCTTGGGGAGAGGGAAATGTGTAGCTGTAAATCCTGGGGGTCCAGGGCTAGGATGGGTGTGTACAGCTGCAGGAAGCCAAGGAAAGAGGAGGTAGCAGGTCCCTGATTAGGGTGCAGTTTGTCCTCACAGCTCCTTCTGCTCCTTCTCCAGATGCCTATTCCCTGTCCGTGAGGGACAATAACTCTGCTCACGGGGACATCATCAAACACTACAGGATCCGCTCCCTGGACGGGGGAGGGTATTACATCTCCCCCAGGATGACATTCTCCAGCCTGCCAGAGCTCATCCATCATTACAGTCGTAAGTTGTTTGCCTTCCCTGATGGATTTGTGTCCTGGGAGAAAGGGGGGACAGAGGGAGGACAGGCTCAGGAGACACCACAGCTGCTCCACCCACTCCCATGGGCCAGGTGCGCTCCTACAACCAGAACCCACGTCCTGGCTTCCATCCTAGGGAATTGCAAGGGTGAGCTCTGCCCACAGCCCTAAAATCAGGGAGTTTCTCCCACCAGGAAAGGAAAGAGATGAATGCTGCTGGGATACGCAGGAGGGATGTGTGGGAATCAGGGTTTGGACTAACTGGGCAGGATAATTTGCTCCTCTAAGGCTCTCTTTGAGCTTTTTCCTTTTGTTGGGTCCTTTGTGGGTGCCTTGATCCCTGTGGCTGAAACATTTCATGGAATCATAGAATTATGAAGGATGGAAAAGCCCTCTGAGACCGCTGAGTCTGAGGCATGGCCCCAAGTGCCACATTCACGCACCTTTCAAATCCCCCCAAGGGCTGGAGACTCCACCCCTGCCCTGTGTGGCCGTGGAGGTTTCCCGTGGGTCGATTTTTCCTGGCCTGTGTGGATGGAGGAGGGGGAGGTTTCCTCTGCCATCCCACTGAACTGCCCTGTGCTTCGTTCCTCATCCAGAGAGAGGGGATGGCCTCTGCCAGCGGCTCACAGCTCCCTGCACATCCCTCATGCCCCAGAGGCCCTGGGTACAGGACGAGTGGGAGATCCCTCGGGAGTCCCTGAAGCTGGTGAAGAAGCTCGGCAGTGGGCAGTTCGGGGAAGTGTGGATGGGTAAGTGTAACTCCCCCCATTCCAGGAAAGAAAGATCTAAAGAGAGGAGACAGAAGGCCCTTTTTTTCCCCAAGACAAGACTATTCTGAGAGTGGGGATCCTTAAGGACGAACACGTTTGTGGGTACACACACAGCAGTAGCTGCAGGATCCCTGGGAAGGACTGGACAGCTCATGTTTGCACAGATCGGAGGCTGAGCAGGGGTTTCACAGGGGGTGGGTATTGAAACAACTATTTACTCATCTCTTGGGATACGCACTCGTTCTTCCTGGGAATGCTGGACGTGGCTGTAGGACCCTAAGTTACACCCAGCAGGGCACCTGGGTGACATTTTCCTGCTTTTTCTGCTTCCCTGTTCCCCTTTATAGCCCAGATCTCAATCCCTGGTGCCTTCCTGCCCACAGCTGATCAGCGGGAGAGGAAGTGGGGGGAGCTCAGCTTCCTTTGCTCTCCTCTTTGCGGTTGTTGGTTGCCTTGGAAATCGAGATTGTGGACAGGACCAGGCTTAGTTCGTGT
Organism: Amblyornis subalaris; assembly: GCA_018881555.1. Lineage (NCBI taxonomy): Eukaryota > Metazoa > Chordata > Aves > Passeriformes > Ptilonorhynchidae > Amblyornis > Amblyornis subalaris. The sequence goes on along the minus strand of JACAXG010000206.1, from coordinate 226,118 downwards.
CCTGGCTGCACAGTCCTGCCTTTTTGGATGGCATTTGGATTGCTTGAGAGCCCAGATAGTGGGAGACCTCAGGGGTTTCACCCAGAAAGGGTCTGGGAGGGTTGTGTGGGGATGGGCGCATTGCTGGGATGATCCCTGATACAGCCTCATGGATTGACAGCTGGGACATGTGCATCCCTTCTCCTCTCATACCTGGGATCTACCTCTTCAGGAGGGATTCAAGCTGTTCCTGAAGTTTTCTGCTCCATGAGCTCTTCTCCTCCTTATTGCACAACCCTCCAGAGGCTGCAGAGAGCCCAAAAATTCCTCAAAGCATCGTCCTCTCCCTGCAGGCTACTACAAGAACAACGTGAGGGTGGCTGTGAAGACCATGAAGGAGGGCAGCATGGACCCTGACGCCTTCCTGGCAGAGGCCAACTTGATGAAGAAGCTCCAGCACAACAAACTGGTCCGGCTGTACGCGGTGGTCACCAAGCAGCCCATCTACATCGTGACAGAGTACATGGCCAAAGGTAAGAACCCCCTGCAGCTCTTTGCTAGGCTGCTGCAAAACCAGTTTGGTGACCTGGCCAGTGCTCCGCTGCAAAATGGGGGTGAGGAGGAGGGGTTTGTACCAAATCCAGCAGCGAGTGACCCAAAAGTTTGCTTCTAATACAGAAAGGGACTTTGTGGGTGATGAAAAAAAAGGTGGTGATGCTCCATTTGAAGAGTGTTTAAATTTCTTATCCCCACTGTTCTCACTGGAAGTTTGCTTTGGCTTTTTACTCCCCTCGTGGTGGAATTGTCCTTTCTTTTGCCCCTCTTGTCTATGACACTTGGAGAGATGAGTGCCCAGCAGTTTGCAGCAGATCTGTGCAAAACAGAAGGGAATTTGGGCTGTTTGGGAGCTTTCTTGACGGAAAATGCTCCAGCATTCCGGTTCCTCGGATTTTCTCTGGGATGGAGGCAGATTTGTTGCCTATTTCTGAGAAGCACCAGGGAAAACAAATGTATGGATGATCCAGAAGAGTTCCAGCAGCCTCTCCTCTTTTGCAGGGTGTTTGCTGGATTTCCTGAAGACAGAAGAAGGCAGCCAACTGAACCTCCCCAAACTCATCGACATCTCTGCTCAGGTCAGTGAACAGCGGCTGGGAAATGGACTCCAGATTTGTCACTGCCTCGGTGAAATCCTCGCCAATCTGAGCAAAGATTTCCTGGAGGAAAACAGCTCCTCCTGGTGTGTTCTCTTGGGGTTTCTCCTCGTCCCTCTCATGTGTGTGTGCATGTCAGCTCAGCAGAGCTCTGCTGTCCTTAGGATAGCCCCTGAGAGCTCAGTGCAGTGCAGAGATCTGGAGTTTGAGGGGGTTTTTTGGGTGGTTCAGTTTGTTTTGGTCTGATTTTATTCATTTTGCTTTTCTGCCTTGCTGAGCAGGGAAAAAGTTGGGTTTTTTTCTTTTTACCAAAAAGGAAAAAAAAAGCTCAACAAAGAGACTTCCATTGCAGAGCCAGCAGTTCTTCCCTTCTGAGGATGAGGCATAAAAGACGTTCTGACCCTCAAATCTGGGAATATTGCTCCTTCTGAAAACAAAGTTTTAACTTTGTAGGGCTGTTTCCCTCTAAGCATGCCCGGACTGTAAATCTCAAGAGTTGCAGCTGCACTGTAATATTTTAGTCCAGAAGTGCCTCTAAACACAAACAGGGCAAAATTAGGGAAACTACATGAAGAATGGCAAAATCACTCCACTTGGGCCCCAGCCAGCTGTTGACAGAGTTTGGCTCACCCAGAGCAGAGTTGGGCTAATTATGAAATTGTGGGAAAAACCCATGAAGCATCAGGCTGAATGAAGCTGAATAAAGGTCTGGGATTTACCCACAAGATCACTCAGCCTCTCTTGTCAAAGTGGACCTGAGGAAACAACGTGTGAAGGTTTGCTTGTTTCAGCCACCACACAGAGTTATTTTTGAATGAATTGACAGCTGCAGAACCTTGATATTTGAGCAAATGTTTTACGATAGTGAAAGACTTTCCTTCTGGCTCTAACCAAGATGAAAAGATTTAAATACTTTAAAGCAGTGCCACCTTCTGTCACTTTTACTTTGAACCTGTTTCTGTTCCTTCCCTCTTCACTGCTGATAAATTTTCCATATCTGTGGCTTTATTGTTGTCTGTGAGATGTTATGGAGACAATTGCACCCTCCCTGTTTAGTGTATTTGATTTAATTACTTCCCTCCTCCTCTCTTGAACTCCTCACTTCCCTCCCTCTGTTTTTCATTGTTTCATTCCCTCCCTCTGTTTTTCATTGTTTCATTCCCTCTCTCGAAAATTATAGCCTGTGGTTTGTTTTAAATTCCATAAGGAAAAGGATCCATATTAATCCACATTACAGAGCCCTTGGGTTTAGTAGGAGAATTCCCCAGAAATTGGTCTGAAGCGTTTCCATGCAGGAGGAAATTCCTGCAGCCACAGCAACCTGTGGGTGACCCAAGGCAAAGCTTTTGACCAACATTACAGAAATCAGGGAATCACTGAATGGTTTGGATTGGAAGAGACCTGAAAGACCATCCAGTTCCACCCCCTGCCATGGGCAGGGACAGCTTCCACTATCCCAGGTTGCTCCAAGCCCCATCCAACCTGGCCTTGGACACTCCCAGGGATGGAGCAGCCACAGCTCCTCTGGGCAAACTGCACCACACACCAGGACCAGGATAATGGAACACAGACCAAACCCCCACACCCCAACCATGCAAACCCCACAGAAGTCACCCTCAGGCTGGGGTTAGGAAGGATTTTGCCCATCCCTGAGGCATCGGGGTCAATTTGAATGAGAGCTTTCATCCTTCCCCCTCCCACCCCAGCAGCACCTCCCCGGAGCAGGGATTCAAACATTCCCTGGGTATCTCTGTGAGGAGGAGGAGGAGAAGGAGGAAAAGGGCAGTCTACTGAGCTATTTTGCAATCTGTTTATCTGTGGTGTTGGGGAGACATCACAGCCCAGCAGGCGCCCAGCCCTCTCGAGCGCAGTTTGTGAGCCAATGACATCCTCCAGAGTTAAAATTAGAACTGTCTGGGCCGATGCACTCGATCCTGTGGTCAGTCTCGAGGGTAAATGCTTGAAAACACTCTGGGCTGGAACGGGCCGAGCACCAGGTCCTATCTCATTAACATCAGGACAGGAAATTACATCAATTCTTCCATTTTCCACTGCAGCAAGCAGCCCTTGCATGAGAGGGGCGTAGACACAGGTTAGAAACTCAGCGTTTGGAAACTACGTGTGAGTATCCTGTTTGAAACCACATGTGAGTTCTGGTGCTGATGTGAACCTGCATGGAGTGGAAAATTGCTCTGCCCTCACCCACAGGCACATCAAAGCTTTAATAGGTGCTACCCATGGCTGGCGGGGGCTGCACACATCCACTCACCTTCCTGATAAAAAGCCAGTCCCAGTCTGGGAATCAACCTGGCCATCTGTGTTTTCTATCAATTTCCCTTTTCAATCCCCAGCACTCATCCATAAGATATTATCGCTGCCGTTTATAGAGGCTCATCACACACCAATTACCTTGATTAGATGTTAGGAAGGAATTCTTCCCTGTGAGGGTGGGGAGGCTCTGGCACAGGTTGCCCAGAGAAACTGTGGCTGCCCCATCCCTGGAATTGTCCAAGACCGGGTTGGAAGGGGCTTGGAGCAGCCTGGGATAGTGGGAGGTGTCCCTGCCCATGGCAGGGGGCTGGAACTGGAAGATCTTAAATTCCCTTCCAACCATTCCATAATTCCATGATTTGCTGGTTTGGGGTTTTTTTTGTGGTTTGGGTTATTTCCTTTTCTTGATTCACGTACTTAAGCTGGAATGTTTATGACTAAAATCCCCGCTGGAGAGGAGAGACCTGTGGCAGAAACCGGGAATCCAGTGATGTGGTTTCAGCTCTTCCGCATCTCGCGGCAGACACCGCTCGGGGCTGGAACTTCTGAGCGAAACAGAGAGCGAGGCTTCTGCTCTGCTTCACCTGGCTGCCCAAAGCTGAATATCTGCACATCCACATGGGCAATACCTCTTTATTTATCTCTCTGTCTACCCGCCTGTCCCTCCATCCATCCGTGGGGAGCACAGGCCTGTCCGTGATCACAGAGAAAAATGAGCAACCCTAAAAAAGGGTTTAGGGTGAGAAGCAGGCGAGATAACACGGGGAGGTGATGATGAAGGTGGGCTCTTCCTCCTCTGCAGGTGGCCGAGGGCATGGCCTACATCGAGCGCATGAACTTCATCCACCGCGACCTGAGGGCCGCCAACATCCTCGTGTCGGAGACGCTGTCCTGCAAAATCGCTGACTTCGGCCTGGCCAGGCTCATTGAGGACGAATACCTGGCGCAGGAAGGTGGGTGCTGCTCCCAGCGTTGCCTCTCCAAGGCATTGTCCTGGTCTCCCACCCTCCCGCCCTCGGGAGTGCCAGGACACGGGGCTGGGATGGGGCAAAGGGCACCATAGCCCGCGTTGCTGCTGCTCTCAGCACCCGGGCAGGAGGCAGAGACATGAAAACACCCGAAAATCCAGTCCTAGGAGAAGCAGCAGCGCTCGGGGACAACAAAAAGCAATTGATGTTTACACAGGGAAATGGGAAATAAAGCTTTTGGCTCTGTTTGGGGGAGTCCTGCTGACCCCTGGGTTTGTTTAGCAGAGAAATTTGACCTCTGCTAACAAAACCTGCTGCCTGTGCCCACGTTCTCCCAGTGATTCAGCCCAGAGGGAAGGAAATAATGGAGTTACTCGGTCATGGCACTGCAGAGGGGAGCTGGAGCCACAGATCTGAACCCAGCAGCAGCTTCCGGGTGTCCCAGGCAAACCAAGCCCTGACCAGATCTGGCCCCTTCTGCAACAGAAGGACAACTGCCAAAACATTGGATCACAGAATCGTTTAGTTTGGAAAAAACTTCTAAGATAATCTCTGTACTGAGCTCTGACTCTGAGGTGAGATCTGAGATCAAGTCATTCCGACTGCACAGAGACTTCACAGAGCATCAGGAAAAAAAGCAGAAGTGATTGAAATAAAATAATTAAGTCTGGCATAAGTGGCACTTACCAGAAGATTCTCAAATTTTGGGAATCTGTCCTCCTCCTCTAGAGTTGGGATGAGATAAAATCCCGCCTAAGATATACTCCAAGGGAAGGAAATTTAATAGCTTTTGTGGGGTTTTTTTTATAAGATAAGAAACATTTCTTTCAATTTCCTGTCCCCAAAACACTTTATGATACAAATTATACCCATTTCTACATGCAAAACTATTTCAGAGTAGAAAAGGCTCTGAAATGTAATTGGGAAACTGCCACGAAGGGGAAGTTTGACTTTGCTGCAAATTTTTAAGGCAGTTTTATCCTTAAGAGAAGCTTCGATGAAATCAGTATAATTCTGTTAATAACCAAAGGAGGTCCTTTTCCAGTGGAAAACAGCTCCTATCAGCATTTTTCCAGCTAGCTGTGCTCTGGAATAGCAGCTGCCCCTCTATCTGCTCCGAACAATTTTCACTTCACAGATTGCATTTCCCAGCCTTGTCACTCAGAGCGTGATGTGCAACAACTGAGGCGCTTGCTTCACACCCTGCAGTTGGATTTCCAGTCCTGAAAGGATGTGCAGAAATAAAAATGTGGTTTCCTCTGCAGTCTAACGTGATCAGCTCCCGCTTATCAAGGTGGTTTGGCTGTTGGGGTTGTTTTTTTTTTTGTCTTAGCTAAACTGAAATTGCAACCTTATGGTCATTGCTGTCCACAGTGGGTTAAGCAGGAACTTGGTGGACAAAATAAAACAGGACTTGTTTTGTTTTTAATATACTTATGCAGCTAAAGGACTGGAAAATTTATATTTGCTATGTTGTTTATGCACTTTTGCTAAAAACAACCCCTTCTAATAGGTGATTTCACAGATTGATAAAGCAACAGGTTGGAAGGGGACCTCAAGGATCATCCAATCCAATTTTTCTTGGCAAAAGCTGAAGAAATTTTACACAAAATAAAATCCTACTGTTGTTGGCCCCTAATAAATTTTCCTGAGGCATTGGTTTTGAGTATTCCATCCAGCTGTGGGATGGAGCAGGTCCAAAGGAGGCCATGCAGACGATGAAAGGGCTGCAGCACCTCTCCTAGGAAGAAGCACAGAATCATCATCAACATCCCACAGGAACCAGGGATCAGTTTTGGGGAGCTGCTTCCTGTGCCTGTGACAAGTGAGGGGATTCTCTAACTCCAGGTATTATTTCCCTTTGTTTTCTCCGGACAGGGGCCAAGTTTCCCATCAAATGGACTGCTCCAGAGGCCATTAACTATGGAGTTTTCACCATCAAATCTGACGTGTGGTCCTTTGGGATCCTCCTGACAGAGATCATCACCTACGGCAGGATCCCTTATCCAGGTACAGCGTGCTGGGAATGCAGGATGAGTGTCCATCCACTTCCAGTGCTGCTTTAGGCTGGGAGGCACTGAAAAGTGCCCAGAAACAACTATCTCTTAGAAGCAAAGAATTGTTTAAGTTGGAAAAGGCCTCTAAACGGAATGAACCCAACACTGCCAAGGCCAGCACTAACCCATGTCCCCAAGTGCCACATTTACACGTCTGGTAAATCCCTCCAGGGATGGAGACTCTGTCACTGCCCTGGGCAGCTGCGCCAGGGCTGGACAAGCCTTTCAGTGAAGAAATTGTTCATAATATCCAATCCAAACCTCCCCTGGCACATCTTGAGCACATTTCCTCTTGTTCTTTCACTTGTTGCCTGAAAGCAGAGCCTGACCCTACCTGGCTGCCCCCTCCTGTCAGGGAGTTGTGGAGAGCCAGAAAGTCCCCCCTGAGCCTCCTTCGTTCCAGGCTGAGCCCCTTTCCCAGCTTCCTCAGCCGCTCCTGGTGCTCCAGCCCCTTCCCCAGCTCCGTTCCCTTCCCTGGACACGCTCCAGCCCCTCAATGTCCCTCTTGTCCTGAGGGTCCTTCCTGCTGGGTTTCCCTCCCTCCCTCAGTTAAACCTGTGCAAAGCAAAACTTACAGAGGGAAGTCAGGGAGGGGACAGAGGGATGGAGGGGAAGCACAACCCTGAGGAAGTGATGATTCCCAGATATGGGAACCACCACAGCCCCTCCCTGGATGGGAGCTGCTGGGAGCACAGACCTTCCCCCCCCCCCCGCCAAGGGGTGCTGAATAACTCCTGCCGGGCTGTGTTTCCCTCCAGGAATGACCAACCCCGAGGTGATCCGCAACCTGGAGCGGGGCTACCGCATGCCCTGCCCGGAGACGTGTCCCGGGGAGCTCTACAGCGTCATCCTGAGGTGCTGGCGCAGCAAACCCGAGGAGCGCCCCACCTTCGAGTACCTGCAGTCGGTGCTGGAGGACTTCTACACCTCCACGGAGAAGCAGTACGAGCCTGAGCCCCAGCAGTAGCCACCGCCTCTGCGGGAAAGCCACCACCTCCGTTCAGGCTCTTCCCGTCCTCCCGTCCGCACGCGGAGATGGAGAATGAGGAGGGACACGAGGGAGAGGGAGGATGCTGCCGGCTCTGTGGTTGTCACAGAGGCCGAAGGGGTGGCTGAGAGATGTCACAGCTCCCTCCTCGTCCGCCTTGGAGCGCTGTGCCCGCTCTGCCGTCATCTCCTCCTGCGCAAAGGACAGAAAACTCCTCCGTGACCCCCTCGGACACAGAAAAGCCCCCCAGCCCTGCAAACCCAGCCGCGGGGAGAGGGGGCCGCGGCCGGAGTGGTGGTGTGGGGCGTGCAGAACCTCTGCCCCACCTCTGGTGCCACTGCTGGCGATACTACAACCCCTCCGTGCCCGTGGCAGGGCTGGGAGCGCGTCCTGTCCGCGCCTCCTCGGGCCACCCCGGGCTCTGGAGCAATCCTTCCGGGCGATGCCCACGCTCTGCCTCAAGTCGGTAATAAAAAACTGGATACGACCATTTCCCACTTCTTTATTCGGCGGTCAGGTTGAGAGCGAGTTTTTGACCTTCCCGTGCCCACTCCCAGCCCCTGGAGGGGAAGGGAGAGGCCGGGATGCTCCCCGGGCAGCGCGGGGTGATGCTGGGGTGGTACCCGGGGCGGGGAGGGGACGATGTCCGAGATGTTCGTGGTGTGGCCACGAGATGTCCCTCCTTCCCTGCAAATCCCGACGGCTCGTGGGAATTAAAAACACTTGTAATAAAACGCCTCAGAAATAAAACCCGTCCTTGCTCGGCTGAGCCTTCGCTGCTCCCGGTGCAGCATCTCGGCAGCCGCACGGCAGGTCCCGCTCCCGGCGCCCGGAGCGTCCAAATGCCATTTCCCTGGTTTCTGGCGGATCTCCGACCGGCAGCTCCCGGGGGAATGCCCACGACAGGCTGCAGGCTGGTCTCCAGCCAGGAGTTTCACCGGGCTGGGGAGCGGAGGGCGAAGAAATCAGGCACAGAGGGCACAAGGAAGGGGTGTGAGGGCCACGGCAGCGAGCACCGGGCTGGGACAAGGGGGGACTCTCCAGAATCGTCTCCTCAGGGGGTTTCGTCTGATGTTTGCTTCTCCACGAAGTAGATTTTGAGTCCATCTGTAGAGGGTGCATTTCACAGGGTAACAGGGATGCTGGAACCAGAAGGAAACGGCAGAGATGGAAAGAGAAATCTCCAGGAGACCTTCTAAACTTCAAAAGAGGGGATATAAAAAACTAGGGACAGACTTTTCAGCAGGATCTGTTGTGATAGAACAAGAGGTGATGTTTTTAAAACTAAATTAGGGTTGATTTAGACCAGATATAAAGGAGATTTTTTTTTTTTTGCAAAAAGGGTGTAAAACACTGGCACAGGTTGCCCAGAGAAGCTGTGGCTGCTTCATCCCTGGAAGTGTCCAAGGCCAGGTTGGATGGGGCTTGGAGCAACCTGGGATAGTGGAAGCTGTCCCTGCCCATGGCAGGAGGCTTGGAATGAGATGATACTTAAGGTCCCTTCTGACCCAAACCATTCCATGTTTCCATGATCTGTGTGTTAGAAAAAACACCCAACCAACCCCAAGACATGGCACAGAAATACCTGTTCATGCCACTGCTGCACAAGAGCCTGGGAGGAAAAGGAGTAGGAAAATTCTCCACAGATTATAGGGACAGCTGGGCTGTTGGGAGCTGCATTCAGTGCCAGGCCTTGATCTTCAGTGCCATAATGACCCTGTCTGGCACCTGCAATGAGACAAAATCCCCCACTGGGATGCCAGCATCACTTTCCAAGTGTATTCCAATGGGATAACATGCCTGTGTTGGCACGAACAGCACTTTGCTCGTCTTCCAATGCTTTGCAGACCCACAGAAAGATCACATTGGAATTGATTTAGCATTCATAGGAGGCCAAAATCTCTGGAGATGGCTGATTTGCACAGTCTGAAAAGGTCATTCCTGCACCCTGAGGCGAAAAGAAGGATTTAATAATGATAAACAATAACAGACTCAGGAGGAAAGGGAGCTGGGTGAGATGATCCAGCCTCTAGAAATGCTGGATCTAGTGGAGGAACTCTAGGGTGTCCAGGATTTTTTCATAGGGATGGTGGATAGAAGTCTATGGGAGACCTGCACCTCTCTGGGACTGCACTGGAGCTGGATGGGAAACCTTGGGCTGTGGAAAAGATCTCCATCCTCACAACCTGAACCCCATGAACCCAGTGCTAGTAATTTCTACAATTAATTTGAGATGAATCAGGCTTGGTTTAGTTCCTTCATGGTTCCCAAGGGACAAATTACATGAGCTATAATTATAGCCAATTCTAAACCACTGGGGAAAAAGAGCCCATTTATTCAATAATTTCAGTGGAGTTGAAGGATCAGCCTTTCCCCTTGCTTGAACTCCAGCTTGGTCTCTCCCAGATACCAGGAACTCCACGCAGAACTGGCAGAGTCCAGTTAATGAGAAGATAATCAGAAAAGAAACACAGATGAAATCTATTTGACTCTTTGGCTGTTAATATTTGATTGGAGTGAAAACTGCGGATTATTTGTGCTGGAACAGAGCAGGAAGGAGAGCTGCAGGGTGTCTGCTGAGCACTTGTACATTGCATTATCGCCCAAGGCCACGGTGTCAAGTGTAGCAGCTCAAATTAGAAAGGAAATGGATATTTTTATGGCCAGTAGCAGCACGTGGCCGAGCCCAGGGCGAACACAACAAGAGCCTGTGAGCTGAGCTTCCTCTGCGCTGGACACCACGGTCCTTTCTGCTCATGCTGCACAAACACGTGTTAATTTGTTCCCTGGGGCACACCTGGCTCCACAGGCTCTTCCATGAAGCCCTGGAAGAAGCCACTGGAAACTCCTCCCTTGCTTCTGGGGCTGTGCCACCGAGCTGAGCCCCTCCAGGGGCTGGAGGGAGAGCTCCATCAGCAGCCATGGTTTTACAAAACAGCCACCAAAACCCCTGGAAGTGGAACCCCCATCTCCACCACAGCTGGACAGAAAAAGACCTGCCCTCCTGTCTGGACATCAGGGATTGCAGGCACAACCCTGGGAGAGGAGTGGGGTGCTGTCCTCTGTGACCTCCAGCCCAGGAAGCTCTGGGGACCAGGATGGCTCCAATGCCATCAGGAACCTCTGCAAAAGCCCCTTTGTCCCCATACCCACCCGGCAGCCTCAGAGGGGCTTCTTCACCACGGGTGAGCCCCAGCCAGAGGCTCACAGGGGAGTCTGGAGCAGGAGAAAGGTGATTAAAGTGATCCAGGCTCTCAAATTCACTTTGTGAACCTACCCAAGAAGAACTTTCAGGGCTGTGCAAAGGTATTTACAAGATAGGAGTAAATTCCTGCCACAGACAGGGTATGAACCCCTGAATGGCCCAGACAGGGGTTAAAAGAACTTCCTAGTGATGTGTATCCTGCATAATATCCAAGATAATCCTTTCATTCCTTCCTCAGGTGCCGCTGGAATGGTTTTTCCAATTCTCTTGCTGAAAGATTCAGACCTCCACTCTTGGTCTTTGCTGCTGCTTTCTCTTTCAGCCTTGATCTCGCTACTGCATCCCCACCTTCTGTCTGACATTTCATCTCTGTGGGTGATGTCTGGTCCTGTGCTGAGCTCACTGTCATTAACACCTTGTTTACAAGTGGTTTGAGGTTCTGGAGAGAAGGTTTCTGTGGTATTTCTCAGTTCTTCGCCTTGCAGATGTAGAAATACCCCGTGGCTGCGGCGTAAAACTTTCCCCGGGCAATAGCTGTGCACTTGTGACATCTTGGCAAAGCAGGAAGTGCGTCTGGAAGCTTGGAGCCAGGGCCAGGGCATGAGACAGGCATGGAAAAACCAGCAGGTGATCAGGAGAGAGAGGTGGGAGTGGGAGGAAGAGCAAAGGAAAACCACGAGAGGTCAGGAGAGCAGAGAGCAGCAGCCCCGGCGGCTCCCGTGATGTTTACCTGGTAGGGTGTGAGATTCAGCTTTTCTCAGAACCCAGGCTCTCACAGCAACGTGGATTTTCTCATGTCTCAGAAAAGATTAAGCCTAGGAAACACACTCTAACTGCAGCTGGACCCTGGAGACGAGAGATGGGCTTGGTCAGCTGGTGTGAAGCGAGAGCAAAGCAGTGGTGCATCAATGTCACAGAATCGTGGAATCACAGAATGGTTTGGGATAGGAGGGGCCTTAAAGTTCCCCTCATTCCACCCCCCTGCCATGGGCAGGGACACCTTCCACTATCCCAGGTTGCTCCAAGCCCTGTCCAACCTGGCCTTGGACACTTCCAGGGATGGGGCAGCCACAGCCTCTTCATAGTTAAAATTTTTTTTCATAATATCTAACCTGAATATCTAACCTGAATATCTCCTTCAGCCTAAAGCCACTGTCCCACATCCTGGGAAATGGGCTTTTTCCCATGCCATCCCGTGCTGGGCTCTTGCTTTGGAGCAGGCACAGCTCACCCACATGCACACTGCCGAGTGCCAGGAGCTCAGGATCCCTCCCAAGGGGATAAAGGGAGGATCCAAGTGTCTCCACCTGCTCTGTGCAGGACGGGGTGCCTGGAGCTCGCCACAATTCCACCGAAAATCAAGGCTGCTGGGGAAGGGAGGTGGTGAGGAGCCCTCACCTTGCTGTGTTTTACCTCCACCCACGCTCAGCGGGGTAAATACTCCCTGGCAAATACTGCAGAGCAAACAAGGGCATCCATGCCCTGCCAGGCTGAGCTCTGGTCTCCGAGCTGCTCCACCAAAGGCAACAATGGACACTTTTTCCAGGAGGGCCCCCTCCCTGGGCAGGCAGCTCACCAGCCCGGTGCTCACAGCCAAGGAAAGCTCACCTGGCTTGATTCTCCAAGGGGTTCGGAGCATCTCCAAGGGTGGTCACGCTCCAGGCTGGCTCTGAAAAGCATGGATGGCCATCCCTGAGCACCCCTAACCAAAGGAGAGGCCGGGGCCGTGTGTCACAGCCAGGCTGTGAGGGTGGCAGGGAGCACAGATGAGTTCCTGGTGGGAAGCAGAGACAGAGCCTGCAACAAATCAGCCCAAGGAAAGCCCTGTCCATTCCCACTGGCCGCTCAGTGCAACATTCCATCTGTGCCAGCAGCCAGGAAAACCCTGCATGGATAACAGGGCTCAAGGGAAGCATTTTCCTTAAGCACTCAGGGCCCATGGCTGCTCCAAAGGGGTTTGTGATGGGTTGCAGGCAGGAGGGCTGGGGCTACTCTGGGATCATTGCTCATCCCTCAGTGGTCTGAGCTGGGTGTTCCGACACCATTCCTGGCTTGGAAGGTCTCTAATCACTGAATTCCTTGTTCTGCTCTCCCAGGACTCATGCTGCGCCCTTCCCCATGGCATCTGGGATTGCCCACCACTGCACACAGGCTGTGACCTGCCATGGGTTCTCCTTTCTCCAGAGTTTCCTCCTCCCTCAATCCGTCCAAGGTCATTCCCAGTTAAAATTAGCAGCTTATTCAGCGCTGGAGAGAAGGGATGGCCTGCTCATGATCCTGGGAATGGCATCAGGGGATCCAGCTCTGACTCCCCTTGGAGGTGAGCAAGCCTGGCCTCACTGTCCTCATGGTCACAAGCAAAGGATTTGCAGCCAGCTTGTCCTCTCTGCCTTAAACCTGAGCCCCAGGTCTCTGTCAGCAAAGCAGGAGGAAGGAGCCCACCCTGGAGCCTCCAATTCCCACCACCATCCCCTAAATGCCAGATGTCTCCCTAATTGCACCAGAGCCAGACATTTTGCTGGCCATCAGTGTCTCTGTGATTTCCCTCAGCCTTTCAAATCTATATTTAGCTCCTCCTCACCTGAACCTTCTTTCTGACCTCCTTATCTTTCCTTTTTTTTTTCTTCCAGAGCAGGCTGAAGCCACAGGGTGGAGACAGTGGAAAGGCAGCTGTGGCAGGGTGGTGGGAGTTTTCTGTGGTCTGTCCCCTACCCTGGGCTGGGGATGCTCGGGATCATGACCAGAAACGGGAGTTACAGCCAGATTGGTGTCTGGGAATGAAGACACCACTGGGAATGAGGGAACAGCCTGCCCAGGGCAGTGGCTGGAGCACCATCCCTGGAGGGATTTAAAAGACGTGTGGATGTGGTATTTGGGGACGTGGGTTAGTGGTGGACTGGGCAGTGTTGGGAATGGTTGGACTCGATGATCTCAGAGGGCTTTTCCAAGCTAAATCATTCCATAACCACAGAGAGCCTCCAAGCCACAGCAATCAGCCTTAGCTGGGGGTTGTGCTCTTGCAGGAAGAGGGAGGTTCAGCTGCTCTGAACAGGTAAATGTGAGAGTCTTTACCCCTGTTTTCTTATCCAGGTCAAACCTTCAGAACAACTGGCCTGTCCCATCCAGGAGATCAGAAATTACTACCACACCTCGCCTCTCCCATCCGAGTCCGATCACTTTTCATACAATCACAGAATTGCAGAATGGGCTGGGTTGGAAGAGACCTTAAAGATCATCCCATTCCATCCTCCCTGCCATGGACAGGGACACCTTCACTAGACTTGGCCTTTGCCATCTTCAGACAAGGACCTCAGGGGCCTTCCTTTGGCAGGACAAGCACTGCCAGGGCTGCTCTGTCTGGTGTTGACTTTCCAGCATCTTAAACTCTGGTGCCTACTCAGTACAGCTGGTAAACAAAAAAATACCTCTTCTTTCCCCTGATCCTGAGGCCAGTTGGTCTGCTCTGGCCATGTCCACACTATTAAACTCTCTCAGCCTTCAGAACAGGGTGGACAGATCCAAAATATGTTTTGGGAGTGTGCTGTCTCCACTCTGGTGCCCAGGGGTTGTTTGGGTCTTTGGTAGTTGAGCCAGGCTAAGCTGATGTTGGGAGCAGGTTAAGAGTTTAGCAGTGCACATGATCAGATTTCTGGCTGTGTTGAATTTACTGCTACAGGTACATCCAATAAACCCAAATTAGCCTGAAATCACCAGCACTGTTTTTCATCTGGTGGACACAGCCACCTCTCTCCATGGGCCAACACCACAGAGGATGACAACCATCCCGACTGGTCAGACTGGGAAAAATCCCCTCTGCCATCCACGGACTGGCAATTGTTTCTCCCAGGTGTTTGGATGCTCCTGTAGGTTCCCAGCCCTGGATCTGCACTGGCCAGGAGCCCTCTGTATCTCCGGATCTCCTCCCTTTGGGCTGTGCAGCATCTCCCCACAGCTCACCCCGCACCGTAGGTGGTCCCCCGGCCCCACCGCGCGGTCGCTTCCCCCTGATAACTCCCGGGTCCCAAAGGTCACCCCAAGGGCAGGTGGGGCACATGTATCACCCAGCCCCGACACGCTGCACTCCAGGAGTAGCTGTGTTTAGAGCCAGCGACTCTCTGATCTTCAATAACCTGGCAGCAGCCTGTAAACAGTGGGTTTGACGTGATAGCATCCTCAGTGAACAATTTGCACCCTTCCCCCCCCCCCCCCAGCCCCCTGCCCTCTTCTCGCTCCTGCTTGGGCTGCTGGGAGCCAGCATTGCTGGGAGAGGCTCAGCCTGTGGCTGAGTGTTGGATACAGTGGGCTGGGGAGTCGGGGAAGGCTGGGGGGGTGGGAGCACTGGTCTGTGTGTGTGTGCTCTACGTGCGCAGCTTTGAGTCTGTGGTGCTACAGAAGCACTTTGTGGGTGTTTCTGAAACACTGCCCTGCTTTGTCTCTCGTGGGTTTGATCTAAAAAGAGTGGGACAGTGGAGGGCTGTAAAGCCTTTGGCGTGGACAGATAACATCCCAGCCCCAAGGCGTGGCCTGAAAATGTGAAGTTGTTTGTTGGGGTAAAAGCGACACCCACCAGGCTGGTGGTCTGAAGTCGCCACCGATTTCACACAATCATCAAATGGTTTGGGTTGGAAGGGACCCTAAAGATCATCTTGTTCCACTATCCCAGGTTGCTCCAACCCCAGTCCAACCCGGCCTCGGACACTTCCAGGGATGGGGCAGCCACAGCTTCTCTGGAAAACCTATGCCAGGGCCTCCCCACCCTCGCAGCCAATTTCTTCCCAATATCCCAATATTTCTTCCCAATATCCCATCTAACCCTGCCCTCTGGCAGTGGGAAGCCGTTCCCCCTTGTCCTGTCCCTCCAGGCCCTTGTCCAAAGTCCCTCTCCAGTTTTCCATCCTCAGCTCCTTCTACACAATTAAGGAAGGCCTGAGCTCTGGGCAGGGGCTGTATTTTACTCAGGAGGGTTCTCCCAGCCTTGTCCCACCTGGATGCAAAAGGAAGGGATACCAGGATAATTCATTGCAGGGGAAATGCCCAGCCAATGTCCCCTCTGAAGCAGGAGGAGCTCAAAAAGATGGATGGAGGGAAAGGGGATGGCCAGATTGCTCTGTCTCCCATAGAAACATGGAAAAAACCCTCTGAAGCTCCATCTCCAAACTGTCCCTCTTGCTTAGTCTGGCACAGGCCTGGCTTGGCCTGGCTGGCACTGACCCAGGTGAGCCCCAGGCGTAGTTTGGGGGCTATCAGAGGCCAGAGACCATTCCCCAATTCCAAACATCATTTTGAGTCTGGCCATCCTTTCCTGAAGGCAAAGAGAGGATGGATCCAGTCCATGCTGCCCTGCTTGCCTGCAGCACCAGAGGGTCCTTCCACCCGGGAAGAAAACAAAACACGAAGGCAGGAGAAACCACAGAGCTCTGCAGCCACGTCCCCCCTTTCCTTTCCCCCCGGCCAAGCAGCAGGTGAAGGCCACGGGCCGGAGCCCAGCTGTGCCGGCTGCTTCCAACGCAATCTCCCACGAAATCCCTGCTGTCCGCCCCACTCCTCCTCCTCCTCCTCCTCCAGCTTGGAACAGGACGGCAAAACAATCCGGCCGTATCCCCGCTGGCCGCGGAGCCGCTTCCCGGCGCCCAAGGTGACCGTCCGTGCGCATCTGCGCCCCGTCCCCCCCGGCCACCCCTCGCCTCCCCTCGGGAATGTTCCGTCCCCGGGCGCGGGAGCGTCACGGGGGGAGCTGCCTGCGTCAGGCCCTCCTGCCACGGAGACCTTGACTCCTGCCTGGGAACGGGCAGGGCAGCCCGGGGCTGCGCCGGCGGGCGGCTGTGGGATGACGGGGTTGGGGCGCGGGATGCTCTGGGCTGGGGTCCCCGCTCCGGGCTGGTGGCTCCAGGGTGATGCTTCAAGGGAAGGTGACAGATCCCCCCCAGCAGCAGGTTGAGCAGTTCCCATGGGGTGTTTTTTAGATCCCGTTTTCCTCCTCCCCTCAGACGTAAGGGTTTGTATCCCTGACAGAGCCCTGGTGTGTTATTGAAGGCCTTGCTGGCGTAAAATCGGGTTTTCTTTCTGTCCATATAAACATCCCCACTGTTTTCACGTGGATTATAAATCCACCGTGACTTCGGCCAGGATTTTCCCTGGTCCCCAGGCCCAATCACCTGTTAGTGCTAATGCTCTGGACCCAAATAAGGACAAGGAAACCTCCAGGCCCTGGAATGCCTGGAGATGAGATGCAGAAGTGCACTTGAACCTGCACCCACCATGAATAGGGACAATGCTTCAGCCTTTGCTGCAGTCCAGTCAGCCCACCCTTATGGATAGTGGGAAAAAAATGTCTTTTCCATCCTGAAGAGAAATCTGTTCTCAGACAGAGAAGGTTTCTCCTTCCCTGGTCATCCACTGAGCACGGCCAGCCCAGGGGAGGTCAAGTCTCCTCCTCGTGCCTTTTCTCCTTCAGCCTTTTCCCTGGGGTGCAACATCTGCGAGATCCTGAGTGCCCAGCAAGATGGAATCAATTCCTCCCTCCTCCCTACACGAACAGGAGCGTTGGAGCTACTGGAAGCTCAGTGATCCGTGAGCAGGGCAGCCCCTTTGCCCTTTGTCCTTGAGAGGAAAACTCAGCTCCAGGAAGCACTAAGAGATCTCAAAGATAAGGCAGGACCTTGATGGTCACCAAGACACCAAAGGAGATCACTGAGCCTCCAAAAACCCCTCACTGCCCTGTCCATCCAGCACAGTGAATCTCCAAACTCCCCTACGGATACACCACAAGTAACAATCGGCCCTCTAAAGCTCTTAAAACAGCTCAGCCCACACCGAGCAAGAAAAGAACAGAATTTTGATGAAATACAGTGTCCAATCTGCCCAGAAATGTTTCTTACTGCTCCTTCACCTCCTCCCGTTGTTTCAGGAGACATCTACGTATCTGTCTGGTTTTCAGCTGCCTTTTCTCAGCACAAGCCAAGAGCAGGAGAGGTTGGCTGCCACTGATCCGCTGCTGCTGAGCAGATTTGGGTAGGCAAGGAACTGTTTGGCAGCCAGAGCTGACACGAACCGCTCAGGCTATTTAAAAAGGGTGATTTAATCAGCAGAGGTATTTCTGCCCAGCTCCCTGCACGGCACATTTGGCACTTTGCTGGAATCAGACCAAGGTGTTTTATCAGGAGCGGCGAGGAAGGGAAGGGAAGGGCAAAGCAGATGAGGGTGCAGATGAAATAAAAAAAGAGAGGCTTCCAAGGCTCTTCCATAAAGAAAAGCAAGGAAGAGAAAACAGAGTTAAAAATAATATCATGGCATGTTCTGGGCAGAGATACCAGCATCCTAGGAAAAATATACGCGTTTATTTTCTGCCAAGAGGGAAATGAAAGGGAGGATGAGGGAGGATGCTGAGGCTGTTCTCTGATTTGAAAACGAAACAAGGCCAGAGCGTGGAGACAGTCACTGGCATTTTTCAACAGAAGCTGCATTTTATAGCTAAAGCTAAAGCAAACTGGGCTTGAAACCTGCCCAGGGCAGGAATTTACTGAGAAGGAGAAGGGTGAGATCCACTCCTCTGCCACCAAAGGTTGCTCACACAGTCCTCTAAGGGAATCTGTGCAAATCCTTGGATGGGGTGAATGGAATTAGTGTGGACTCTGCTTTTTGCTTTCAGTGGTGGTTGTTTCAGTCTCTTCTGCTGTCAAGAACAGTCATCACCATCCAAGCATGGAGGGCCAATATCATCCAAGAATTAAGTAGTGACTTTCCATCATTTGAGAGGGAGTTGGGTACATGCATTCCTCTAAGGAGCTCACCATAAAGGCTTGTCTGGAAAAGACTTTTTCACCATTTTAACTTATCTCTTTAGAACAGCTCTGGGTTTTGTCTCAGCTGGCTGAAATTTTTCATGACCATCATTAATTCACTCAAAAATGCAGGTTTTGGCAGATCAAGGCTCCTCGAAAGTTCAGGCCAAATTTGGCAAGTTCAGCCAAAAAAAAAAAAAAAAGAGAGAAAACTTTGAAGCTTTCTGCCCTGAGTTTCAAAATGACTGAACAATGCCAATTACCTCAGCCTTCCCTCTAATCATTCATGGCTTCATAAATGGCTTCATAAATGAGGAGCACATGCAGGCATGGACTGAATAGCACAGCTTGGAGAAGCTGAAGGTCTCTGAAAATTTGGGAGAAATGAGCAGAACAAGTGTTCAAGGTCATTTCTGGTTTGGCCTGGAATAAGAAAGAAAGGATGTGGCTGCACCACGACTAAAAGCAACCTTCTAACACCCCTTGTGGAGAAGTAGGAACTAATATTTCTTTCCCTGGTGAATTGGATCACTCAGCTCAGTTCACTGATACAACATCAGCTTCCACTGTAAAATCCCAAGGTGGGAAGTGCTGAGCCACTGGGGTCTGCACAAACTTCCTGTTGTCTTGTAAGAAAACCTGCACGCCTTGAAGTTCTAAAGAGATCCAAAGATCAACCAAAAGGCATTAAAAGTGGTCCCACAGGGATTCCTCATTCATTTTCAGCCTAAAATAGCTGTACTGGACACCCTCACATCAGCTCTTTTGTCCATAAATGTTGGTTCTGGTTCGTTCTCAAGCATCCTTTGCTGCTGAGACACAAAAGCTGCCACACCAGGTCATGGATCTGCAGGAATTTTCAGAGTGCTCCTCCAAAAGATGGTCAGAAGACAGTCTGGGTCACATGTCTGGCCTTTGTTGGACCACACAAATATCACTGCACATCTCCCCTTCCCAGATAAACGGCACCACTCTCGGCGTCAGAGCCAAAGGATCCCACAAAATGCTCAACAGACACGCTCAGGCACCTGAATTCCTCATAGTCCCCAGGCTCCACAGTCAGTGGAGCCTGGAGAGGAATTCAGGCAGGTGAAGGGGTTTGCTTTAAGATGAGCTGAATCCCTCCAGGCTCTGATGACTGCCTGGGTGACACCTCCAGTGGCCACCACGGGACACGCTCGACAGCCACCGCGAGCAAAGGGGAGCTGAAAAACCGCTTTGCTGCGATATTTTTAATTCCAAAGCAATAAGTGATTAAATCTTATCCTTCACCTGGAGGAGGTGTTGAGATGCGTGGGAGCCTTAGGATTTGGAAGGCTCCTTGTAGCACTGGGTTTCTCTTGGAGGAAACGGAAAATCCCGATGGAGGTTTCCGCGCTCGTTACGCCTTCGTGGCACAGAACGACTCGTGACAACACGGGGACAAAAAATCCCTGCTGGAATCTTCACCTCCGCCCAGCAAAGTCCATTTCTGCTCGTCACAGGTGCTTTCGGAGAACTCCTCGTTTTGGATGGATTTTCGTGTTCCAGGAGGGTTAAAGGGACAGTCAGCTCCTGGCTTGTTCTGGAGGAACAACATCCACTGCAATCCACCCTCGGTCACAAGACACAGGAAGAGCAGTGAACGCTGGGGCAAACCAGGAAAATTTGGATGTTAAAAATGTGGAGGGACTGCCAGGAAACACTCGGAGGATATCTGAAAGGCAGCAGGGGAAATGAGATGGAAGGGAGGTCTAATTTAAGGATAAACTCTCCAATTTGCATTTATTATCCTCATCCTCCTCCCTGCCTTCGCTGAGGCCATTTTTAGATCCAGAGCCTTTTTTTAGGCTCCCAGATATTCAGGATTGTTTTCATATTTACTCCAGCCATCCAGAGGTAAATGATCCTGTGGGATTTGCTGCCTGTCCAGACACCAGAGGTAAATGCAATCTGCACAACAGACACATACTCAGCTTCATATCTGCTTGGCCCAAAAAGCTGGTAGCAGCTCCATTGCTTCCAAATCCATGTCTAGGGACTTCCTCCAGCTGGGGCAAAGCTGACCGTCCCCTGACATTTCAGATCTTCTCCACGGAGCAAACTCCCAAAGGCAAGGGAGCAGCAAAACACACAGTTGAGCACCAAAAAAGGTTTTTCAAGCTGTTCCTGCAGGTCAGGGTTTGTTAATCACAATCACCTTGCACGAGTGGTGACAAAATTTTAGTAGGGCCTGTTGTGACAAGGAGTGATGATTTTAAACTAAAAGAGGCTTTATTTTGACTAGATGTAAGGAAGACATTTTTTACTGTGAGGGTGGAGAGGCCCTGGCACAGGTTGCCCAGAGAAGCTGTGGCTGCCCCATCCCTGGAAGTGTCCAAGGCCAGGTTGGACGGGGCTTGGAGCAACCTGGGATAGTGGAAGGTGTTCCTGCTCATTGCAGGGAGGGTGGATTAGCTGACCATTAAATGTCCCTTCCAACCCAAACTATTCCATGATTCTAAGTGCAAATCCCAGAAGACCACAAGAGAGGGAGTCTGTCTATAAATCAGACTCCACCTCCACCACCTCAGTGCAGCGAGGCAAAGGCAAGGACAGCAGCACAGCCACAGGTGCAGGGGAGCACCTGGAGGTGACAGGCACAGCCTCCCCTCCCCTCCGTTACCTTCACGCTCCACAAGTCACTGATTTCTTGCTAGAGAGTTGGGCACCCTCAGCCAGAGGGCTGGAGAGAAGGTCACGGCTCCTTTCTGGGAACCAGATGATTTCAGTTTCAATTTCCTGAGCCTGAGAGAGGCTATGAACCGAAATATCTTCTTTTCTCTCGAACAACTCGGCCACGAGGCTCCCCTGCACCTTCCCTGCCGTGTCACGGAGAGGGCGTCCGCTCTGGGACAGTATTTGGGGACATGGTAGTGATGGAAACCCAAATCTCTCTCATTAGGAAATCCCTCAGTAGCCTTTCAAGAGGGAATTTGTCCATTTGCAACCAAACCATGAAGGATTTGCAGTTTTCAGCCATTCCTCCTGGCGATAGCAAAGTGATTTCTACCGCAAAAGGAGGCAAAAGAAGACACACCAAAATAAAAAAAGCATGCAGTAGAAAAGCATTAAGAAGAAAACTTAATTCTCAGTCTTGTATCCCCTCCTCCCTTCCAAAAGCATTTCAAGTGAATAATTTCTGACTGCTGCCACTGCAGTGCCATGGGCAGAACGATTGGAAGCAGCTGAGACTGGCCAGCTCAGTGCATGCAGGGCCAGGATTCCAGCTGGGAAAAACCACTGGACACTGCGTCACAGATCCCTGATCACTCATCAGCAGGCCCTGAAAAGAGATGCAAGTCACTGCAGAGAGTCTCACTGATTTGAGGGCAGGGGATGGGGCCAAATCAGTGTTCTCTCATAAATCTGGACAACGTGTATATCACTTTAATTGATGTCAAACTTTCAGCCTGACATGCTTTATAAACCCTGGGCAGCTTTGATCTCCTTGTCTTTGCCTATAAATGCAAGGATTACGAAAACATTCCAAAAAACGTCACCAAAAAATGTCTTTCACCGAGGTACTTTGCTCCGGCAGATAAGGCTAATAAGCAAAGAAACCCCAGGTATTAGGAAAGGAGGCTTTTCAGGAACATGCTCCGGGCTGGAGGGGGGGGGGGTGGGGGGAGAAGCAGCTGAAGGATATTGATGCTCATGCTCCCCCTGTCATTATTCCAGGATATTGTTTATATCCCTGGGATGTGGATAAAGGTAGCTGTCACTTCTGGCACCGCTCTCCCCCCGGGAGATTACAGCGAACTGTGGCTGACACTGCCCAACGTTGCTCTGACTGACAGCCCCCCGTGGCATGGTTACTGTCAGGGCCCTCCCAGGGCCGGGGGTGCCCGGCTCTGAGAGCCATGGAAAAGGGAAGGGGGGTTTCCAGCGAGGAATGGGCTCTGCTCAGCCTCCGGCGCATCCCCAGACAGGAGGAGGCAGCTCCTCTCCAGGCAAAGCTCCGTGGTGAGAGGAGACTTGAGGGAAGGTGTTTTGTCATCCCTTTCCTCTGTGCAAGGCTCAAGTCCCAAATGTTGGGTGTTTCAATGCCCTGCTCCCGGGGGATGCTCAGGGATGGAGAGGGAAAGGGTCCTGCAATGCCTCCGCTGAGCAGGGAAAGGAGAGCCTCTCTGCATAGGGAAAAGTGATAGGAATGGATAAGGGAGATGTGGAAACAGAGCAAGGGAGGCTGTAAGACGGGGCATGCCAAGTTGCGGATTCAGTTGTGGATTAAGACTAGTAAATTTCTCCAGATCAGAGTCTTTGAGTGATCTGGATGTCTAAATTCCCTTTATATTCCCTTTATTCCCTTTATACCCTCAGACATGATTCTGCTGGCCAAACAGAAGCACTGGGGAAGCCTGAAAGCACCTGAGATGTCAACAGGAGGCCAAACGGCAGGAGGATCTCTGTCTAAAATGACCTTAGACACCTCTGTGGYGACCAAATCCCACCCCAGTATTGATGGAGCCACCACATTGCTCCACCCAGCAGCAGTCCCAGGCTTGGCCACATGGACGTGGACACCAAAATGTGGGTGTCTTATATCTGCCTTCCCCAGTCTCCCTTCGCAATGGGAGCTACTCTTCCCAACCTCTGGGAAGCTGGGAAGTGTCTGAGCTGTTGGGAAGCTCCATGGAGTTATGGCTTTATCTTTGAAGTCAGCCATGGACTTATCTCCTTGGTGTTGGGAAGGTCTCAGCCGGAGTGCTGGGCCCCCCTCCAGGCTTCCAGGGAAAAAGGGGTCAGGCGAGGGACAGCCCAAAAAAATGCCAAGAGAAGGACTAAAGGGGTAGGAAAGTCAGATTGAGGAGGGAGCAGTGAAATTGGTTAAGTCTGCAGAGACGCTTGAGTGACATTCCTTCAGGAAAGGTAAAAGAAAGGAGGGAAGGGACTATTTATGGAAATGACAGGGAAGTGTAGGAAGGAGAAACTGCCTGGGAAACTCAGCATCGTTCAGAACAGCCCTGCCAAGGGTGAGCAGGGAGATCCTGACTCTGCCTTGGGGCAGGAGGATTGGGCAGATGCCCTCAAGGAGCCCCTTCGCTCCCGTGGTTCTTTGATCCTTGGCTGGGGCTGCGGCAGCCACCATAGGATGGCACTTGCCCCAGGCCTTTTGGGACTTTAGGGGTGGAGCAGGGGACAAGGCCCATCTCTGAGGGTGCCCACACCAGAGTTTGGCTGCAGGGCCACCCCCTCTCTGCCTGCATCTGCCAAACGAGCCGATAAAAACCTCTGAGAGAGGCAAACCCCAGGGGCTGGGGCTGGTTTGTGATGGCATCACTCAGGTCACACTGAGTGAACTCCAGGAGGTTCCATCGATGACAAGGAGGGGCAGGGAGTTCCAGCCCTGGAAAACACAGCCCTGGCTGTATCATTCCAGGCTTGGATGTATTTCTCCAAGACATTTTCCCCTTTGTCACTGTGTAGGCTTTTATTTGCACAAACAAACACCCTACAAAGTAGATTTACTTTCCTTACTGAGGAACAAACTGCCCACAAGATGGGTTCTCATCACAACATGGGTTTCTGGAGAAAAAAAAAAGGAATCAGGCATTTCTATGAATTAAATGACATTGTTAATTAACATGATTTAAGATGGCAGACCATGCAGAAGGGACATCAACTCTCCTCAGCTTCGGGGTTGAAAGCAAGCTCCAGTTTTCACAAGTCCAGATAAGTCTTTCTTTGAGAAATGGGGATTTGGCTCCTAAATCAATTAGGCCTGCCAACTCTCCCAAAGGGAAATTCACAACGGAGCACAGAATTAACCCTTGGACCCTGCAGACCGTCTGTCAGAGCCGCCGGGCTCTGCCTCTCGCCTCCGCGCCCGCCGAAGTCCCATGGCCCGAAAAGAGGAATCACTTTGCAGTAATGCTGTCAGAGACCAAAGCAAATCCGATGCTCCCAGACGTGTGGAGGGCACAGGCCTTGACCTGGGACTGCAACCATCTGCAAACAAAGGATCCACCCCTCCGAGCGCCGGAGGAAGCCGAAGTGTGCCGCACCACTGGGTTTTTGTGGAATGCCTCTTGGCTGGACCTCAGCTGGGCGTGCGAGGAGCCCTGGAGAACTCCAGGGTTGTTCTAAGATCCACCAGCACTGCCCTGAACTCAGCTCCATACACATAAAATCATTAGAATCATTAGAATCATTGAATGGTTTGGGTTGGAAGGGACTTTAAAGCTCATCTCATTCCACTCCCCTGCCATGGGCAGGGACACCTTCCACTACCCTGGGCTGCTCCAAGCTCCAGCCTGGCCTGGAACATCATCCATCTTCATGAAAGGTACAGTTGGGACCCTTCAAGGAAGCACGCTGGACCACTTTGTCTGTCAGACACCACGACCACAAAGACTGATGAAGGTGTAGTTCATGCCCAAACAATCTTGTAAATATGCCTTTGAGTTTGTTTTAAAAGATTTGGTGATCTCCCTTTTACAACAAACAGGTCACTCAACAGAAATCATGGATGGCCGGGCAATCTGACCCCGAGCCTGACTTTGGAGCCACTTCTTAGCCTGATCTAGTGGAAGATGTCCCTGCTCATGGCAGAGAGTTGGAATAGTCCAACCCAGACTATTCTATGACGCCGTGATTCTTCACAACTGTCTATACAAGACACATGACCAGCTATGGCCACACATCCAGAGCCTGAGTCATCTACTGTGACTTTATCAGATTGATTCATTGCCCATGACTTGGCATCAAGTGCCATTTTAATGCCCTCAGCCTCCAGCTGCTCTTCAAAACCTGCACAGGCCTCTCACAGATCTGTTGTCACACCTGTGTTACACCAGATAAACGTGAACAGCCAGGGAAAAATTGTCTTGGAGTTGGAACTAGGTGATTTTTAAGGTCCCTTCCATCCCAAACCATTCTGTGATTCTATGATTTCGACCCACACTATTCTTTTATTCTAAGATTCCAACCCAAACCCTTCTATTCTCCCTTTCCAGTCTCTCCAGACCCTCTCAGACACCCAGGCCTGAATCAGCTGACCTCTTTCACATCCTGCCTTAGTCTGACTCGACTGTCCCTTGTAAAGGGCCTGTCTCTCTTTGCTGACTGCAAAGTGAGTTTGTGGTGATTAGCTCAGCTCTGGATGTTTACAGTGCCTACAGCAAAATTTGACCAGCAGACTCTCACCCTCAGGCCTTTGCTGTTGTGAGTGTCCCTGTGTCCCTTCCAAAGCTGAGTTTCCAATAGAAAAAGGGCAAAAAGAAAGCCAAAGAGGCCGTCCCACTCTGACTCTGCTTACATCGTCCCTACACTAAATGGAGAGGATCCTAATAGGATATTTAGAGGAGGTTAACTCTTCAGAAGCCTCCGTCTCTGCCCTACATCCTGGACGCCTGCCAGAGCAAAGCCAAGGATAACAAACCAGCTTTCGTTCAAGTATTCTGAGCCAATTAAAAAAGACAAATTAGTTTGGCCTTATCTCTCCCTCCTCCTCCCCCTTCCCACCCGAGAGACAAGAGGGGATTGGCGGAGGAATGTTTCTCCTCTGTGATGGCTCTGCCTCGCTGAACTCTTCAAGGTCTGTGATGGATGAAAGCTCTCCCTTCCATTACGCTTCCGACAGCCCGTGGGTCCTAATGGGACGGGGGGCAGGGGCAGTGCCGGGGGGACCGCAGTGGCGAAGTGGGGGGAAAGCTTTACGTGGAAAACGAAGGAGACGGAGCTAATGGACGTCTCCTCCTCAGCCAAGCTCAGCCTGAGGATCCCCGCAACCTTGCAAGCCGCAGTGCAGGATAAACAAGAGCTGCCCTGTGCTATCTGCCCTTTTCTCCTGCAGTTCTTTATTCCCTGGATTTTTCGACGTGCGGTTGCTGCGTTTTCCACGTGCTCCAAGCAGAAACTCTGGCATGACCTGAGTATGGCAGGAGTTGGAAAAAAAAAAAAAATTGGCAAGGAAGGCTTTTGGGAAGAGCTATCTGGCTCAGTCCCGGGCTTTCTAAAGATATCCCGTGCTGGTTTGACCTCTGCCGTGGTCTGAGCTCCTCTGCATGGAAAGCAGGGCAGAAACATCTGAGCAGCCGCCCGGAGTCAGAGCAGAGCCCTATCTGCTCACGGGCTCTTTCCCAACCCTGGCCACTCACAAATGTTTATGTAAAGGGTCTAAGAAGCAGCACAAGAGGAGTGATGCATCAACAGGCTCAGCTGTGCTGTGGCCATGTGCTGGTTGCACCCGGGGGGGGTTCACGCGGGGCACCCCAAAAGAGTGGGTGCTCCACCAGGACTTCGTCTGGGTGAAGCAGCATCCCCGTGCTCTGCCCTGTGCAGATTTGGGATGGCAGCAGTTGGCTGGGGCCAAAACTGTGCCAAGCACCGTGTCAACGATAGAGGCAATCAAGTTCCAGCATCTGTGTTTGGCACTGTTTTGTTTATTAGTGGAGCTGTGTCCTGTGACGGAAAAGATCATCTCATCCCCAAGATTAGAAACCCACTTGTTCTTGTTATTCGCGATAACACTGAGCTCTCTTCATCCCACTCTTGCACTGCCTTTCTTTCACAGCTGGGGAGAAGCATGGTGAGACACTCAAGGAGAAGAGTTTAAATCACACTTCCCAGAAAACACTCTACCCGGTGGATAACTAAATCCATCTCACTTGGGAAATTGTTTGCCTGGGGAAGGCAGGGACGGGACACAACACACACTGTGGACAACCCTAAGAGACTCTGTCCCCACTCCATGGACCTTGGGATGAGGAAAGCCAAACCATCCAAGTAATTCAGGAGAACAAGGCTCCTCAGTTTCCAACCAGTCTCAGTCTCCTAGAGTCTTCAGGGATTTTGCAATATCTTGCTTTTGCAATCTGAGAGAAACACTCCAGGATGTCTTCACAGAAACACTGTGTCTTTACAGAAGGAGCAAGAAAGACTTTATAGAAAGGTCTTGGGGAAGTCTCCAATCCCATTTATGAAACATCTGTTGGGAATTTGTTGCATGCACTCGACTTTCTCCTAATATTGTCCAGTAGTTGGGAATGTGGAAAACAGCAGGAGGCTGGGGTGTATGGGGACAACCAGAGGATGGGCTCCCAGAGACAGGAACAGAATGGGAATACAAAACAAGTCACATGTCCACAGAGCGAAGACGATGCTCATTTGTGCTTTGCTAGTTCCATGTGATTTAGGTTGAAAGTTGGCTTGGAAAGACTGGGAAAGCAGCAGGTAGTGATAGTCTCCCTTCTTCCTATTTAATCCTCCTGGCCAGACACTCCTGTCGACTACCAGGATGCCAAAAGGGCCCAGATTTCCCACAGCACAAGCACCTCCCAGACAGCAGAAGTGCAGGATTTCTCTGACCTCACCCCGCCCTTTGCCTGTTCCTCACCAGCACCACTCCTTTGGGAGGAGATCATTGCAGGGAGGGTGGCTCTGGATCTGCATCCTTACTCCTACCCCGGGATGGGCAAACTGTAGGCTGAGGAAAAGGGCTCCTGGATTATCTAGGAAGTGGTGGAAGAAGAGCTCCTGGAAATGCGAGACGTGCACAACTGGGCAGCTCACAGTATAGAGAATTAAGGTTGGAAAAGCCCTCTAAGATCGAGTCCAACCACGAACCCAGCACCGCCAAGGCCACCACTAAAATGTGTCCCTAATCCACAGCGGGATTTTTTTAAGGACCTGGTCTCGGAACAGTGTCTGCAGCAGCAGGGACTTTGCAGAGACGCAGGCCAACACCAGCACAGCCATCCCAGGGCAGAGCTGTGACTGTACCCCGTGGGCAAAGCGCCAGGAGGGTTTTCTAGGAACCACTTAAGGGACCTGCAGGGCTTGAGGTCAAGGCTGCAGCGCTTTCACGCCGGCCCCGGGGACAGAGAGCGTGAAAGAGGCGCGGGAGCAGCCCCTCGGAGGGGCTCTGGCCGGGCTATAAAAGGAGCTGGTCTCTCCTGAATTCCACGGGGAGGGAACACGCTGCAATTACGCTGGTGCTGTCTCAATCGACAGTGGCACAAACCAGAACTTTCCAGCCCCGCGGTGAACAGCGGCCGAAAAAAACGCCCCGGTGCCCTTGAGAGGGGGAGCGTGCAAATTAAAGTTTAGTCTGAAGCTTCACTCCTCTGCAAGCTCAGCCCTGGCCTTGGGAAGGGGGTGTGCACGTGGGCTGCTCGCAGAGAGAAACAGTGGGAGAAAAAGCAGGAAAGGGAGAGGTGGAGGGGGGGGAGACACGAAAAGGAGAAAAGAAAGATTTAGGATAAACATATCCCAGCTGATAAGCAATCAGGGTCAAGACGGGAGGGGCTGGAAAACCTGCTCAGAATGAATGGAAAGGCTTTTATTTTTTCACTTCAGCCATGCAATGAAAGGTATCAGGGCCTCTCTCCATGCAAGGGGCTGCAGCCCCTCCTTGCCGTGCCGAGGGCTGCGTACACAGGGCATGAAATCCTTGGTGCCCCCCAGGGCTGGGAGCCCACCTCCACCTCACATGGAGATGACTGGTCTGACTTCCAAAAGGTCTGGATCACCGCTGGTGCTGTGGGTGTTGGAGAAACTCAGCAGGAAGAGAACACAGCATTTCCGTCAGCATATTGGTGTAAAAACTCCTTGAAGCTGAGCATTTGTGAGAATACAGGGTGATCTCCATGGAATAAAGGTTTATGGGGAAAAGGTGGATTGGGTAAAGAGATCCTGCATGCAATCAGATGGGATTGATGGGGACCAACCACAAGGCAGCAGAGCAGGGGCAGAGGGGGATCTGCATCGCAGATCAGAGGCTCAGCACCGATCAGCTGGTGCAAAGGAGTTTTATTCCACATGGAGAGGCACAAAATGGGCCATAACCTGGGACAGAGGAGGTCCAGCACAGGATCCAGCTTGGACACCACATGGGCCTACAGGAGGAAGTGGAGGAAAGGCAGAAAACAGCAACAAGGATGAGGAGGGCAGTGGAAAACACAGACAATGAGGAGCAGCTGAAGGTCGTGGAGTGTTCAGCTCTAAGATAAGGCATGGGGTAAATGTGATATGTCCCTCATTTCCCTGTCTAGGGAGAGGGGAGAGAGGAAGAACAGTGTCTCCATCACCAGTGGTTTACAAGAACAGGCTGCACAAGGAGGAAAGGTTATGGAGGTCTAATCCAGTGTTTGGACTGACTGAGTTTTTCAAGGGCCCCTACCTGTCACAATATCCTTCAGTCCTGTTCACTTTTTATTCCTGTGTTTCTGAAGATTTGCTCAAGATTCACTCCAGTTGCCCTCTTGATGCTCACACCTTGCAGCTGGTGGTCTAAATAAAGTTTTCAGACCTGATTTAGCTGCTGGCAGCTCTCCCCAGTGCAGATCCATCAGGAGCTTTGCTCAGAATGGCAGGCAGAGCTCAGGAAAAGCATTTTCCAAGCAACATGTTTGGTGAAAATCTGTCCTGTAAATCTTGCCCAGTGAGAAAATTGAACATTGATAATGAAGCAGCTAGGAGTGAAAGACACCTTCAAAGACAAAAACAAACTAAAACACAAAGGAAGAACAGAATGAGTATTAAAGAAAGGATGACTCCATTTTGAAGAGGAAAAGTACTAAATCCAACAGCCTTCCCTTCTGCTTATGACCTGCACACACAGAAGGACAAAGAGTGCAAAAACAACAGCAGAAAAGCACAAAAAACCATAGAGTCAGAGAATGATTTGGGTTGGAAGGGACCTTAAAAATCATCTTGTTCCAACCCCCTGCCATGGGCAGGGACACCTTCCACTAGGCCAGGTTGCTCCAAGCCCTGTCCAAGGCCTTGGACACTTCCAGCGATGGGGCAGCCACAGCTTCTCTGGGAAACCTGTGCCAGGGCCTCCCCACCCTCAGGAGGGGTTTCTTCACAAAGAATTTCTTCCCAATATCCCATCTAACCCTGCCCTCTGCCAGTGGGAAGCCATTCCCCCTTGCCCTATCTCTCCAGGTCCTTGTCCAAAGTCCCTCTCCAGCTCTCCTGGAGCCCCTTTAGGCACTGGAAGGGGCTCTGAGGTCACCCTGGAGCCTTCTCTTCTAGAGGCTGGACACCCCCAGCTCTCCCAGCCTGTTTTCATAAGCAGAAACATTTCCTGGATTACTCCAAGATTTCCTGGTGAAAATTCTAGTTGGACTAGATGATCTTGAAGGCCCCTTCCAAACCTGAGGATTCTGTGATTCTCACTCTCCATCACCTTGGTTTGCTGAGCCATTGCCTTACCTGGAGCAGAAGCTGTGACAGGAATAAGGGCTGTGCCCTCAAACCAGGCAGAAATCCCACAGCTCTCATAAACCAGTCAGTAAGTACATGCCAGGTCTCCTCTTGCAGTCCTTCCAGAACTGCCGAAGCAAATCCAACCGGAATCCCCATCCGTCAGAGCTCATCCCATCCTGTTCCAGCACTGTGAGTGTGATATTCAGATGCAGCTCCTGCCTGTAACTCAGCAGCTTGTGCTTGACTAAATCATCGCTTCCAGAAATCCATCCACTCCTGATTTAAAGGTATCCAGGGATGAAGAGCATGGGTAGCCCAGCGACTAATTACCCTCAGCAGCAACCACAGGCCTCGGAGTTTTGGCTCTGCTTTGCAGCCATGGGAAGACCAATTTTTGCTGGATTAAAGACACTTTTCTTTCCTCCAGTTGAGGAAATAGGGCCAGGAGCACCCGTTGGTGCTGACCCACATGCCCCATACCAATGACATCAAAGTCTTTGCCATTGGTCTTTGCCCGTGACCGACCTGCAGCTGAGTTTCTCCACAAGCAGCTGAGCTTCCAGAGACCTGGCTCCCACCTGGAAGACATGACCAAGCCCACAGCAGCACTGACCCTGGGCTGCAGGGATCTCTGAGAATCAGGCTCCCAGGAAAACCTGGCTAATGAACAGAAGAGCCAAAGTGCAGCTCTGTTGGGTAGCAGGGAGAGGCAAAGGAGAGGGAGATGCTGCTCAGGTGGGGACTGGTGTGGGTGTTTTAGGGGAGCTTTCTTTACAGGCCCTCAATACTCCCACCCTGACCAGGTCCACGGAAAAGCAGGACCACCTGGCTTAGAAGCAGAATCCCACAGAATACTGGATGTGGGATCTAAAGTTGCTTTCTCACAGCAGATGAGAAAGGTCACTCGAGGCTGAGGAGGGCTGGGGTTTGTGGGCAGAGCTTTGCCCCATCTTGTTCCACAGCCAAGACAAAACCCATAGAGTGCAGGGAGGTGAGTGTCCCACCTCTCCTCCAGGAATGCTAGGAAGGAATGCAAAACGAGGGCAAGGACGGAGCAATGCTCCCCCAACACCCTCTTCCAGCCCTTTTCTGCCGCGTGACATCCTGAGCTGGATAAGCTGATCTCACGTTTAATCGCCCTCGATGGAACTTTTTTCCTCCACCCAAAGGTCCAGTTGCTTTCCTGAACCCTCATGAACCTCCAGCTTGGCCTGGAGTTGATCCCATGCCCCGGTGTCAGGAGGCCAAGCTTCTTGCAGACGTTTGAGGACGCGGCGGGGGCCGGAGCAGCCCTATCAGCCTTCCCCACCGCTGAACTCCCGCTGACTCCGAGAGGAGCCGGCCAGACTCCCCGGGATGCTGAGCACGGGCCACATCCCGAACAAACAGGAGGGAAAAGCCAGAAATCGTCCCCTTGTGAAAAATGAGAGGGGGAAATAAGGGGCGAAGCGAGAAGGGAAACGTCTGATTCATTATGCGCTTGTTTTGCTTTTGTCTTCTGCAAGGAGGAAGAGGATGGAGCGCCGTCGAAGACGGAGACAGAAGGATGTTTCCTGGCCCGGCCTGGGAGAGGATCAGATAATGGGCAGATAACAATAGAAATGATGACTGAGACGAAACCTCAGCCACTCACTGTGCAGAGAGAGCAGCCAGCCCACCTCGGGCAGGGGAGGCTGAAGAGGAAGAGGCAAGAGCAAAACAGCCTCGGTGCATGAGGTGGCTGGTCCAGGTAGGACCTCTGCAAGCTGAGACACTCCAGGACTTCTTCACCCCATTGCACGAGCCCTTCCATATTTATTCATGGTCTGAGGACACAGCAGCCCCACAGATGCGCCTGGGGATGGGCAGTACCCATTTACCACGACTCTGCCCACCACGCCTCGTGTTTCTACTCTTGCTTTCCCTTCAGCAGCACTTCAGAACTGCCACCTAAGCTCTGCCTTTGAACTCTGCTGAGTCCCCATCACATAGTGGGAATCTCACTAATCTGATGGGTGCAGAGGAGAAGGAGAAATAAAGGAAGGAGCAATAAATGAAATTAGCTCTGCAGGTCTTCTCAGAAAGGCCTGTTTTAGTTTCTCCACTGCAAGTGAAACCTGCTGTGGTCTTCACACGTCTCCAGGGCTCAACATGCAAACACGGTCAGCCAGGGTATGCAAACACAGATGCAAAAGTGCTGTTAGGCAAATGCCAAAGCCCTGGGCTGAAGCCTCTTGGGGATGGATGAAAAGTCCAATTGTTCCCCCAGCATTGCCAAGGTCTCCACTAATCCATGTCTCCGAGTGCCACCTCCACATGGCTTTTAAACCCCTCCAGGAATGGGGATTCCAGCACTGCCCTGGGCAGCACATGTAGGTACCACTCACCCTCTCCTCTGTTGTGTGTGAGAACTCCATCACCCCTGGATGATGGCACCGAGGATGAAGCTCTCACGTGTGCACAGAGTTTTCCTGGGATTAGCATTTCCAGTTCGCTGTAAGTTCCTCTCATTTCAAGGATAAATTTTGAAGGGATGCAGGTGGGTCCTGAATAGCTTTTTGGAGATCCATGGACTCCAGAAAAGCCTGAGGTCTGACTGTACCTATTAAATAGGAGTTTAGGGGTCTACATCAAGACACAATTGCTTATTCTTCCATGTCAAGCCATCCTGCTGAGCTGACCAGAGCCACCAGGTGATGGATTTGCAGCAGACACCTGTCCAGAGACACAAAATAGAGCCCCCCAGCCATGGTGAGCCACCCAGTTGTTGAACCCAAGGTCCAAAATCAATGTCACCCCCTGCTTGGTCACCCTGTGAGCTGGGCACCAGTGACACAGCAAAGTAGGAGTCAAACCAGATTCTTATTAATGACACAATGGAGGAGAGAAGGCTTTGGGGAGACCTGAAAGGGGCTTATAAAAATGAGGGAGAAGGATTTTTTTCTACAGGCAGATAGTGATGAGACAAGGGACAGTGGTTTTAATCTGAGAGTGGGCAGGTTTAGATTAGAAGTTGGGAAGAAATTCGTTACTCAGAGAGTTGTGAAGCACTGGAAAATGTCGCCCAGAGCGGCTGTGGATGCCCCATCCCTGGAAGTGTTCCAGGCCAAGAGGGACAGGGCCCTGAGCAACCTGATCTGGTGAGTGGCATCCCTGTCCATGGCAGGAGGGTTGGAACGAGATGATCCTTAAGGTCCCTTCCAACCCAAACCATTCTGTGATTCTAATTCATGTATGGCTTCTACAAGTGGCTCTATGCTCTTTAAGAGGACATATCCTGACAGCAGCATGTTGACCAGGCCACTGGGCTGGAGTGAAGAAAAATGGGAAATTAATAAGTTCATTTTAAGCAGTGGAAACCTGAAAACACCTTCTGGTCCTACCTTCACACACGGAGTCAGGAGGAAAGGATAAGAACAAAATCCCACCAAGGAAGGAGCAGAGAGCACCCGAGGGGGTCCAGCCCCTCACAACAGAGACTGCTCCAAGAGAGAGTTACGGTGGGCTTGAAAATACTGACTTTGGTCAGTATTTGGTGCTGCTGCCTCTGGCCAAAGGATGGCTGGCACGTGGGCTGGGGGAGCTGAGTGACCATGGTAGTCACAGATAACACCCAGATAGGGCTCCTGATGTTCTGTGCCCTGCATTGACAACCTCATTGCTGCTCTTTCCACTGCTGAATAAGCTGAACCTGACATGCTTGATCCTACCTGGCCATAAGCCTCATGTTGCTGCCACAACAGAAATCCAACGTGCTTCCCTCTTCCCATGTAGCAGCTGAAGTGGCTCTGTCCCTGCTGTGGGTCCTGAGGGTTTAAACTTAGAATATCCTGAGTTGGAAGGGACCCACGAGGATCATCAGGAAACAAAGCCTCTGAGGCCACACCATCGTGTTATCACTTCATGCATGGGGATTCATTTGTCCTTCTCATTCAACCCCAGATTTTTTTAAGCCATCAAGCACTTAAGGATGGTCAGTTGCTGGTGGTTTTTTTGAAAATACATGTCTAGAGGTGTGAAAAATCTGGGGGGAAAAAGACTCTCAGTGTATTAGTCAATGAAAAGCTGCCCAGGAAAATGCTGTTAGGGATGGCCCACACTACAGGATGAGTCAGGGCTCACCCTGCCACCAGCAGCTGGGCCAGTCCCGCTGCAGAAAGCCAGGTTTCCACCTCCTGGGACTTGCAGAAGCAACCAGAGAGGACATTTATCCTGACAAGCGAACACTCGGATTAAAAATATTGTCTGGAGGGGAGGAGCAGAAATTACGTTCATTAAATTGCTGGTTGAAAAAATCTGCTCAGTTTGGGCTGGTAGCCCCCCTTCCACCACCCAGCCAGCCCTCCCTCCCCTCTCCGTGCGGGAGAAGGGCTCCTATCTCCTGAGAATCCCGATAAACCCTCCTCTCGCACCCTCCCCTTCCCCCCCGAAATAAAAGTGAGCTGTCTTAGTGCTAGGATGCAGAAACCACTTCCAAGCCAGCATTACATCAACATTGCAGCTGATAAAGGGATGCACAATGGAGTGTTAGACTAATAGAAAAACACAGCTCAGATAAGGCAGGCTCCTGATAGCCTGGGCTGATGTAAAATGCCATTGTCTCCCTTTCTGTCAGCTGAGTCACCGGAGCGATAGGGAATTCCAGTGGCAGCGGGCAAGTCAGGGGTCAGGAGCCACAAACCCCGGGCAAGGCAAGTCCCTCGGTGTGGGCACCGCTGGGCAGATGGAGATGGGGTGGGAGGACGTGGCTGGGGGTGCAGGTGGTGGCAAATTCCCCGTGGCTGCAGGGATAGGCAGCAAGGATGAAGGACGGAAAGGGTCCAGCCTGCAGGACTGCGCCAGGCTCTGTGTCCAACCGAGATCCCTCAGCACCGCCAGTCCTGGCATGGAACCCACGGTTTTCCTTGCTGTTTCACCTTCCTCCCACCGTCTCATCCAGCTCTTGTATTTTCAGCGAACGTTCTGAAGTCAGGGAGAGTGGGAAATCAGCTGGAGGATGCAGGGGAGGGGATGCCGGTGGCGCTGCAGCCTCCCAAGTCCTTTTGGGTCAAGAACATCTCTCCCATGGGACTTGAACGGGCACAAGAGGGGCCGAATCTTGTCTCCAGCCGCTGTCTCACACCAGCCTGAAAGATAAAGTGGGAGAGGCAGGGAGAGGGACACCCTGCCCGCACCCAGGCGGGTGCCGGGAGCCAGAGGATGTCTGTCTCCATCCCTCCTGTGAACGGGAACTCCCGGAGCCCGCCGAGGGCTGCGATAGTGCCCTGCCTGGCGGGCGAGGGTGTTTTTCCCTCTGTGGGCTCTGCTCTCGCTTTCCTGCGCTGCCCTTTGATCTCCTCTCACACGGCCCCGGCGCGAGGCTGCCCCAGAGGAGGAACTCCAGATTACGTGGCGAGGTTATGTCATTTTTCCAGCGGACGTGCCGGCCTGGCCCTCGGCGGAGAGAGCTTTTTTTAGTGCCGACGCTGCCCTCGTTGGGGAGGGCGGGTCCTGGAGAAACCCTGGAGTGGGGATGCTGCGTTAGGCCCCCCCAAATGTGGGACCCAGGACAGGCTCAGGAACCAGCTCAGGTCTTTCTCTCTACGTTTGCTCAGACCTCTGTGGGAGTACGAGGGGTTCAGAGGCTGCCACAAGGCAGGGGGTACAAGACCAGCCCTGGCTGGAGCCCCAGAGGAAAGGCACAGAACGGGTTTAGTGCTGGGGAGTGGGTGATGCTTTCACTCAAGTCCCCGGAGGTGGAGCAGATCTGTGAGGACATTGAACATTACAGAGGTAGGAAACACAAAACCCCACTGATGGGGAATCAAATCTGGCTGAAAAACGTCATAGGTTGCCCTTCTGTTTCATCAGAAGTAAGGGCTTTCAAACAAAAAGTAAAAATAAAGTTAATTTTCAACAAATTTTTCTTTCACGTTTTTCTTCTGAAAAACTTCTGATCAAGACCTCTCTCTTTTTCCTAAACTAATGGACTTACTTACCCATCTTGCCACTTGGGAGCCATTTCCTCATTATCCGAAGATTGAAGCAAAACCCAAAATGTTGAAGAGTGCAAAAAAAGAGGATGGAGGTCCATATTTGTGAAAAAGCCAAGATACCCAGGAAAAGCTGCTGAAGGTGGAAGATTGTGGAGGAGACCCTGTCACATAAGGAGCTCTGACTCTTGAATCTCCATCTCTACTCTCTTTGCTTCAGTAAACTGATGCTGACCAAAAACCCCCATGACAATCCCACTGAAAACTCTTGTGAGTGTGGAAGAACCCAGCCTGAAGCTGGTTTCTGACACCATAAATAGTCAAATAAATAAATAAATATGTCATAAATATGACTTCCTTCTCAGAGTGCCTGACTTTAGTGCTGAGGTGCACAAGGAAGGAGAGAAGATCTTTTCTGTTGGGAAAAAGGGACGGATGAAGGCTTAAGCCCTTTTCCTCAACAGGACTTTTGAGGGTACAGTTTGTGCCCTGAGTGGCATTGGTTTGTAGACTTGTACTTGTGAAGGACTGACAGTTTTCCAGAAAGAGTTCCCAAAGTGCTAAAGGCTTCTTCTGAGTCATAGAATCGTGGAACAGTTTGGATTGTAAGGGACTTTAAAAACCATCTCATTCCAAACCCCTTCCATGGGCAGGGACACCTTCCAGTAGATCAGGTTGCTCCAAGCCCTGTCCAACCCGGCCTCGAATCAATTAATATTTCAGAGGTTGACATATGTTCCCTCAAAACTCAATATCCTGCTGGAAATTCCCATTCCCTGAGGGAATTGCCTGAGGCAAAGATGTGCCACGGTCTGCACGGATCAGGGCTCGCAATCTGCCTGCACTGATCACCTCCAGGACAGAGCAGCAGGAGAGGTCTGGCTTTGCATGGAAACTCCAGGGAGATGCTCACAGGAGAAATTCCTTATCTGCTCTGGAACACCAATGAACACCTCTGTTCCCGTGGGGAAATCTTTGATGACCACAGATTTTGCATGAAATTTTCCACGAAGACCGTTCCCCACAGGGAAAAGCACCACCTTTCCTGGAAAGAAACAGTCCCTGGAACAGCCACTTTCTTCCAGAATAATCCATGATCCCTTTGGCTCTGCTTGAAGGAGGGCTCTGCAGTGCTGAAGTGCAGCCCACAAGAGGAAGGTGATCAAAGCTGCTGGAGGATTAAAAATGCAGTTTATACAACCTCAGTGCTGTGCCATTTCCCTCCCCTGACCTCGTTGGTTCTTAGATCTGGCTTTGAAATGTAGAAATTGTGTTGTTTTACCTGGGGAAGTGGTTGGGGACTGAGGAATAGTCTTTAGAAACTCAGGGAGAAGGGGTGTGTGGGGTAGATTTGGGATTTCAGGAAACAGAACTGCTGGGGTCTGGTCTCAGATTCCTGCAGATGTCCCATGTTTGGTTTTTTTCATACAATCATAGAATCAGGAAGGTTTGGAAAAGACCTTCAAGGTTGTCAAGTCCAACCTTCCATTTTGGAAGTGCTTTGGTGGGAATAGTTACGAAACACAAGAGTCTCCAGACCAGATCCTCAAAGACCTTCTGAAGCCAAAGGCATTTCCTTATTGATATGACTGTGAGAATTCTGGGATCTGCATGAAACACCCTTTACCTCCCACGGTACAGACCCCATGGGGAGACCTCCTTTAGCCACAGAGAAATGCACAGTGTTTCTCCTCCTGCAAAGATTGGGATGGGATTGGGATTAGGAATTGAAAGTTCCAGGAACCTAGATTTCGGGTTTAAGATGGTTTTCCTCACTGAAGATGCACCAGAGCAGCCAAGATTCCCACACGGGGCTGGAAGGCAAAGGGAATACAGGTGACTCATGTTTTGCCATCCAGAAACCGGAGATTGAGTGGAACATGGACTCAGTGATCCTTGTGGATCTCTTCCAACACAGGATATTCTATGATTCTGTGATTTCTCGAAGCTGGGACATGTGCTGGGAGAGGAGCTATGAGGATAAACCCCGGAGAGGGCAGCTGGGCTGCTGCAGACAGTTTAGATCTGGAGAGCCAGGATCCCACCCTTATGGGATCCTCACCCTTTTTCAGGAGAGACAGAGACTGCTGAGTCTCTGCCAGGGATCAAAAATACAGTCTGGCACTGAACCCTGGAAAGGTTTCCAGCCCCTGGGTTAGATGACCTCAGTGTGCCTTTTCCATATCTGCTGCCACAGATAGAAGCCTCACTTGAGTCTGCTGGGAATTTTTAGACAAAACTACTCTTTTTTTTCTATTTTTTTTAAATAAAGAAAACCTGTTTGTTTAGTTATTATTATTGTTGTTGTTGTTGTTGTTATTTTTATTGTTATTAATGTTGTTTTTGTTGTTACATCTTTATATGGAGATGTACTTGTTGCAGTGAATCCTGTAAAAATGATCAGTGCTGGCTGGAATTTCTGCTCAAAATTATCACATTTCTCACCCAACAGCTTTGAAGACATTTACAGTCCAAATCAGGCATTGCATTCTCTGTTTCTCAGCACAGGGATCACCCTTCACTCTTTGGACATCTCATTTTGCTGTTTCTCCATGACAATCCGGGGTTAGGCAGGAGGCTTGTGGCTTGTTGCTTATAATCAAACGCTAAATTATCTTGTCTCCCTTCTCCAAACCCCTCACAGGTCGGCGGTTCCGGCATCCCGTGCACCACCTCATCCTCTGAAGGGGACATGGGAAAGGAGGACAGCTGTGGCTTGGATCAAACTGTGGTGTGATCCCAACTTCTCTCCTCAAGGATTAAAAATGATTCAGGCATGAATCAGTTTTCCGCGGAGCGAAGGTGTTGTCGCTTGCAGGTGGTGCCTTTCCATGACCTGCAGAGGTGTGAGTACAGATCTGCTGTGATGCTCTGTAGTGCCAGAAGGCTTCCATAATGTTTATTATGAAATCTGGAATTGGATTCTTTATGGAAAAACAGGCTGGCTTAAAAAGTTGACTTTGTTTTGGAAGTGATCAGCTTGGCATGCCTTAAAAACATCTCGTTTTCATACACCACCAAATACATTCATAGAATCATGGAATCCCAGGAAAGCTGGGTTGGAAGGGACAGTAAAGATCATCTCATTCCATCCCCTGCTGTGGACAAGGACACCTTCCACTATCCCAGGTTGCTCCAAGCCCCATCCAACCCGGCCTTGGACACTTCCAGGGATGGGGCAGCCACAGCTTCTCTGGGCAACCTGGGCCAGGGCCTCACCACCCTCATCATAAAAAATTATCACGTGTCCCATCTCCTGCCCTGAGATTGTAAAAAAATTTAAATTTTGTGGTTGGAGTCCAATCTTCCCAAAGCCATTATTGAATCTCTTGGCCCATCTCAAGAAACTGATTTTCGTGAAGGAGACACCTCCCAGTCTCAGGCATTGCCACCACCAACCTCCTGAGAGGAGCTGTGGGGTTAGGAGAGATGTCAGCTACCAGAAATCCACTTTTTGCCCCCAAATCGGGGCAAGGAGAAATCCTCCACGCAGCAATCACTGCCACTGTAAATACACCCGTGTGAAAGCAGGTTT
This sequence comes from Amblyornis subalaris, assembly GCA_018881555.1. Lineage (NCBI taxonomy): Eukaryota > Metazoa > Chordata > Aves > Passeriformes > Ptilonorhynchidae > Amblyornis > Amblyornis subalaris. The sequence goes on along the minus strand of JACAXG010000206.1, from coordinate 186,055 downwards.
GCAAGGATGGCAGTGTTCTATCCGAGCACCAGCACGCTGAAAGGTCCAGGTTGTTTTGGTTGTTTTGCTTTTCTTGGAAGGGAAAGGAGTTTCATTTTCGATCAGCATTTTAATGTCAAAGTTTGGAGTTGTAAAGACAACTTGGGGCTTGAATCAACTGGCAATTGCCCCGAGGGAAAAGGAAATTTTGCACCCAAAGAGATTCTGAATCAGGTGTGTTTGCTTTATAAATGTATTTTGAAGAAGAGCCATGACTCTCAGAGCGTGTCTTTCCATGGGAGCAGAAGGGATTATAGGCTCTTGGGAAGTATTACTGCTGAAATCCCTTTTTTTGGTCCCACAAATTCCTTCCTCGCCACAGCAAGACCCAGGGGGGACACAGGATGGGACAACTACAACACGACTTTGGGTGCTGGGGGTTGTTCCATCACCCTAATGGGAATATCATCCTCTCCTTCCCGTGCCGCCCATGGGAAAGCATCCCAGAGCTGGAGGTCCTGGCACGGAAGGGGAGCAGGACAAGCACGCAAAAGGAGGGGGGATGAGGATGGAAAGGGCAAAAGGAGGGGGAATGAGGCTGGAAAGGGCAAGGGGAGAGGTGAGCTGTATCGATTGGTGTGTGAAAGGCTTCCCGGGAGCCTCGTTGCTCAGAGACAGCCCTGGGAGATGCAAGGCTGGGATTAATAACTGCTCCATTGGGGCCCTGTTTGCTCTCCTTGCCCGGAGCCGGAGGACTTTGGTCGCAGCTTATCGCCTCGCCGAAAGCCCTAGGAATGCAGTCACAGGCAAATGTGCGCGTTCACACGACATCGATTAATCAAACGGCTCCCCCACCCTTTAACCCTTTGCGGCTCGGGGAGGGGGAGGAGGTGAGCAATGGCTCTGCTTTGTCTGAAGTCAGGGTCCCAGGAATCTCTTCGGAGCAACCAGAGATAGGGGTAAGTTGCTCTGGTTAAGATACCATCCCCTTACTCTGCATCCAGGGTTTTGCAGAATTCTGGTGGAATTTGTTTTGGTACCTGCACATGGAGACATCCCTTTCCAGGGGGAGCCAAGCATCTAACACCTTAAAATGCCTTGCAAGTCCCAATAGTTGGCACTGGAAAACTATCCCAGACTTTCCTTCCTCTTCACTGTCCCACGTTTCAGGCGCTGACTGCGCTCACACCACGGGGGTTGCTCTGCAGCTCCCCTGGGCTGCCCGTGGCTGCGGTTCCTCTGCCGCTGTGCACATCTGGAATGGGATTCCCTCTGCTCTGAACAGCACAGAGCTCATCACACACACCCTGGGCACACAAAACAGCACGGGCAAAGGTCTCTGCTGCTGCTTGCAGCAGGCAGGATTCACCCCAAATTCACGGAATCGCAGAATTATGGAATGTCCTGAGTTGGAACTTGTCTCCATGGTGAGACCAACCACCCTAGAATTAGAGAATCGTGGAATCGTTAGGTTTGGAAAAGATCTCAGAGATCATCCAGCCATTAACCCAGCAAAGCCAGGTCCATCTCTAAACCATGTCCTCAAGTGCCGTGTCCCCCTTGTCTTGCTGTTGGGTGTTTTAGGCTCTGAAATGTGCAGAGAAATGTGTTCCTGCCTTCAGACATGAGGCTGAGGAAGATTTCCAGGCTCTTGACTTGGAAGCAGTTTTTTATCCAGAGAGGGTCTGTAGGCCCTCCATGGTGAGGGAAGAGACAGTGGCACCTCCTGAGGACAATTTAGCACACCAAAATTGGGCTCCTGCCCTGTAACATCCCCTGAAAACACCACATGCTGAATTAAGTGTTGCAAGCTGGCCAGCATGGACAGGGCTTCATTGGTTACCCTGAGGTGTCACCTCATCCTTCCACACCCCGAGATCCACCGGTTGGGTCAATGAGTCAATCAAACACAGACAGAGAACAGAAAAACACCATTCATGAAGGTACCAGGGATGCTCCGGTGCTGTAAGACACATGTGAGCCTGGGCAGTGCCAGTTGGGCACCAGGAGATGGCTCCTGCAGAGGATCGAGGCTCTGGAGTGGCCTCCCAGGAAGAGCAGCTGGGACAACAATCCCACCCATCCTACGAATGGACTCTGAGCAGCCTCTGGTGTGGTGACCTCGAGTGGAGGCTGAAGCCGCTCCTCCCTGTCCTCTGTCCCCTGTTCCTGGATAAACAGTGCCCGGTGATAAGGTGCCCATTTGTGAAAGGGGTGGGGACTGAGCAGCCCCAACCAGCGTGGTCAGTTCCATGTCACCTCGATTTTCCACCCCGTTGGCATCTCCTCCCCCAGTGCCACCCCAGGAGCCGCGCTGGGTGACAGGGTGAGGCTCTGGCTTTTGCCCCAGGCCAGGCCAGACTGGAGGACGGGGTGGGTGACTTTGAGCCTTCCCACACCAGGAAGGAAGGATGGATTTTCGTGCGTCACGTCCTGAGAAGTCTTTGGCCCTGGGTCCCGTCTTGTCGGCCTCGTGTCAAGGAGGAGGAGCATGAGCTGCAGGAATTTGAACGAAGGCCCCACGCCAGAGGTGGGATTTGGGCAGTTTTTACCCGCATTTGGGCTCCCTGCCTAATTGATCAATTTGGCTGCACTGTCCTACTCCTACACGGTCACCTCTCCTCTGGCTTTTCCACAGGTTATTGAGTGGGATTTGCCACGTGTCTGTGCAGCAGAGTGACCTGGTGGGGTCCCTGCGTGAAGCACAAGCACTAATTAGGATTAACCATATTACAGCATCCCATTTCTTATTCCTGATGACTCAATGCACAGAGAAAAAAGGGATACAAGTAGGAAAAAAAGATATTATAAATTCTGCAGTTCAAACAACCTCCAGCAAACCAGGCATTGAGAAGGAAAGGGGAACAAAACTAACCTACCCAGCAATTTGACACTTCTACCTGTAAATAATTATTCATTCAAACTCTACTGATAAGGACATGACACTGCCCATGCAGATTAGGACCTCGTTGGAGAAGAAAAAAGACCTCCTCGCTTCCCCTCTTCCCCTCAAAGGCTTTATTGTTCCCAAAGAGTTAACAGCAAAGCAGGTCTGCAATTACCCGGGAATAATGGGGTGTGATTGGGGCACTAAAGAGCTGGAATTGATTTTTTTTTTTTCCCGAAGCTTTCAGCTCTAGAAGCCCCTCCCTGACTTCCTGGTAACTCATGACCAGCAGGGTCAATAGAGCAGAAATCCTTCTAAAGGGCCAATCTGTATTTGAATTATTTAAACAATGTAGTACAGCCAAGTTAAATGGGGCTTATCAAACTTTACACCTCTCCAGGCACAATTGGAGACAGAAGGATATTTACTGCTGAACTCTACCGACGGCCAGGAGAGAGCTGGAAAAAAAAGGGGGAGAAAAGAAGGGGAAAAAAAAGGAGACCAAGGCAGGCGGATTTGGACAAGGGGAGAAGCAGGTGTCTGTCAGAATGGCCTCTTCTCCCGTTTGGAGACCCTCCATGATTCTCCTGGAGATTGGCTTTAATAACTTAGCCAGAGTTGGCTTTGCCATCCTAATAAAAACCCCAATCTGCGGGTATTTGAGTCCTCAGTCTGCATCATCTCCTCCCCTCAGGAGAAGAGCAGATGGAGATCTGGAGGATACAGGTCTTTTCCTCACCCTTCCCAAAAGGAAAGTAAGGAAGGAGTGGTTTCCATGTGATATAGCCTTGAGGTTGTTATCCCAGTGTGCACTTTGTCCAGAGAGGGCTGGGACATGGAGCTGTCTGCAGGGCACAGGGGAAAAAGAAACAGGAACATAATAATAATAATAATAATAATAATAATAATAATAATAATAATAATAATAATAATAATAATAATAATAATAATAATAATAATAGGATTTTCCTTCAAATTTGGGAGCCAAACAACAAACTTTCACCTATTGAGAGAGGTTAAGGACAAGCAGGGAAAGTCCAGCTTGACAAGCAGCCCCAAAAGATGGCTGAAAGTCTTTTTCCCCATAAAATCATAGAGTTTGCTTAGGTTTGGGAGCTGAGAATTCATCCAGGAAAACAGCCCTTGATTTTCTTACAAATGTGAATGCAAACAAGAATCCACCTGGTTGTTTTCCTGGCCATTTATCCCGCTTTATGCCAACACTTCCTTGGTGTTTCAGGTGACCGGACGTGCATCGGGAAGCTCAGGGGGTCCCAGGTGGGACACAGGGGGTAAATAGTTCACAGGTAATTCATGCACTGACATTTTCACATGACTCATTTGACCTGGAGAGAAAACAAATGCGTTTGCAAGCAAGAAACAAACTGCAAACAGACCCCCAAAGAGCCTAAATTCACTAGATGATGTATGGATGGCTGAGAAATAATTCACTCACACACAGCCCTGCAGTAGGGATAAAGGGGGAAAGGATTTGTAGGGATTCATGGATCAAAAATGTATAAATATTGGTTAACTGAGCAGCAAATGTTTCAGCAGAAAGCCTCAAGTTTAAAGCAAATGAGAAAAGAGGGGAAAAAAAGATTAATAACACTGGCTTAAGGACACACATCCTTCACTTACACAGCTACTGTGCTGCCTCTGAGCTAATTAGCCCTCTTAATTAATGGGGGTTCGGGTATCAACCCCCCGAGAGCTGAGCTTTGTGGGGGCGAGGGATCTTTGCCCACCCTGATCTGAGCTGCCATGCCCGGGATGGAACGTCCAGCTGGAACGTTCAGCCAGAGCTGGCCAGGAAAACCCAGAGGGAAACATTTCCTGCTCTGAAAGGCTCTCCCATCCAAACTGGAACATTTCAGGAGACGTTGCTGATTTCACTGAGGTTGGTTTTTTTTTTTTTGAAGAAAAATAATGAGGGGAAGGAGAGGAAAGTTTTCCTGACTCTGTTCCATCCTTTTTATCAGAAGTCAGGACCATAAGAAGGTGCCTCGCGGCTCAAATCCAGCCCGGTGCTATCTCAGTATTTGACATTATTTGTCATTCGGGGAAGAATTTCAAAATGTTTAGATTTCCTTACGGTTCAAAATGAAGCCCCAAACTCAACCCTTCCTCCCCCTTCCTCGCCGGGCGGCGTTTGCCACCCTTTCCCCAGCCTCGTGTTTTTAGGGACCGCGAATCCCAAAACCGAGGTTTTTTGGGGACGGCGCCTGAAACACCACCCGGGCACTGGGTTTGCTCGCTCGGCCGTGCCGGATCCAGCCCGTGGGCAGCCTCTGCCTCCCCTCCACGGGGGAGTCCTGTCCCCGGCCAGCTCCGGACGTCACATCTCCAGCGGGTCCTTCCACCTCGGGCCCCTGGACGTCCTGGCAAGGTCACCGCGGCCAGCAGCCCCTGCTTTCGCACCGGGCGGCGCTGGGAGGGGACGGGACGGTCACAATATTGGGAAAGCTCAGCCCGAGCACACGCAGGGTTTATAAACTCCCGGCCCGTCCCGCGGGCTGCAAGGTCGCCCCTTATCTGAGTTTGCAGAAGGGTTTTGCAGAGCGCTGGCAGCCCTCCAAATATGTTTGGGAGTTCTTCACTCGATCCTGAGGCTGCCGGACTCCCACATTTGACATTTTCCAAGTGCCGCGGAACGCCGAGGCGGCGGCCGGGAACAATGTGGGATTATGGCAGCCGGCTGGGATCGGGAGAGCCGCCGGCTGAGGCTTTCCGAGGGCTGCGGCGAGCGTGAAGGCTCAGCAGCCCCGCAGGAGCCACCTTCGTCAGGGATGCTGAGGGTGGAGGGGGTGTCGGGCAGAGCCGGCGCTCGCCCCTTGGAAGCCTTTAAATTGCAGCCCAAAGACGGAATAATGAAGTTTTGGAAAGGAGGGAAAGTTGGGATAACCTGGGTGCCTCTGCTTTGCCTGTTTTGGTGGGAGACCATGCGAGATGCTCAGCCCAGGGGGTGTGTGCTGGCACCCCCATTTCACAAAGAAATGAGACCAAAAGTAGCCACATGGATGATTTGGAGTCGTAAAGGAGCTCATGGACTTGAACCAGGGCTTCCCAAGGTCTTCATTAACCCCTGCATCAACTATTCTTCCCTTTTGTGCCTTAATTCATCCATCAGTAGCAAGGGCTCACCACAATTAAAGAGCTGGATTCATTAATGGATGTGCTCAATACTGCACAGTAATTTAAATAACCCGAAGTACCCCAGTTCTCAGCTGGGAATATTTCTGTTATTTGGGGAAAAAAAGGGAAGAGAGGAAAACCACGCTGAAGACTGATAAAAGTATGAACCCGCTCGTTGTTTTATTTCCCCTTTTTCTTCCTTTTATCTCTCTGGAAAACTGAGTGTGCAGGACAGGGAGTAAAAGAAAACAAAGGGAAGAGGAAGGAAAACCAAAAAACAAAAGTGCTGTTTTCCTTTCTCTCTCAAGAAAACAAATCCAGAAAACTTCTTCCAAAACAGATTTTCACCCAACAGCTGCCTGCACTTAAAAACATATAATTTTTTTGAGAGGAGGAATGAAAGGAGAGGAATGGCTGAGGAGAAGTGGGTTGTGCTTAAATACAAATTGCACTGGAAGTGCAAAGGGGGTTATTCGTCAGATAGGGAGGATTATTTTGCATCTCGACCACCTCTATAACCACACGTGCAACAGCCTGCATGAAATGTTGCCTTAATCATCCTGGTCAAAGTCCTTTGGCTACAAGCAAGGCCTTGTTGTACTGGGGATTAACGGCGGGGGAAAATAATAAGGGATTCTATATATACAGTTTTCTGGCTTTGGCTGGAAACCCCAGGGTCAGAGCAAAGCTCTGATTTCAAACAACTGTATTTTGAGTGATCCTGTTTATTCCAAGTGTCTGCTGAGGCTTTGACTCCGAGCTATTAATACAAAATAAATAATTTTCGCACGAGCTGTTTTTAACCTCCTTTGCCAGAAAAACGAAGCAGAAGCGACACGTGCGAACAGCAGAGAGGCAGCGAGGTGGGGCCGGCGGCTCCTGGGAGTTTTTTTGGCTGCTGAATGACACATGGAGCACCTCTGGCTGGGGATGTTGGGGAAAACCATCAGCCAGCACAGTTAAAGATGCTTCTGTGACACGTACGGGAGGGTGGGAGACTCCCAGGCTGTGCTGGACCACGKGTTTTACGGCACCTGGATCTGCTGCTGTTTGGGAGAGGGTCTGACCTGACCCTCTGGGAGCGGCAGCTGCCCAGATGTGAGCCCAGATGGTGCAGATGTGCTGGCACAGATGCATCCACAGGACTGGATTTCCACGGGGCTCGGTGAAAACGTGGGTTTTTTTGGGTAAAGCAGCATCCCACGCAGGGATCCCTCAAAGACTCTCATTCCCCGCGGCGTGGGACCCGCCCAGGGTGGAACGCGCTCGGATCCGCAGCATGTGGATGCTCAGGGCAGGGGAGCAGGAGGTCAGGAGATAAAGGCAGCGGTCCCAGCTCAGCTGTGTTCCCAGCAGACGCCAGGGATGAGCTGTGTTTGCACAGAGGGAGCCGAGCCCCCTCCCACGCCGATGGCTGTGCGCTCACAGCCCGCTTCCCTTCTCCAGCAGCTGCTTCCCTGCTCCCCTTTTTGCAGGTTGATGTCCTGAGCTCACCCCTGGGTACGGGATTTCAGCCCTAGTGATGGAGTGAAACGGGAGGGAAGTTCCAGTGGTGCCATGCACACCACGAATGAGGGCCTCAGGGACGGGAAATCATTCTGCAAAGCCTCTGCAGAGGCCACCTGACCTCCTGGGGTGTCCCTGCAGGACAGAGTCCTGCTGTTTTTCTCCAAAAACCACTTTAATGTCTTTACCACTTGTTGTGCACCTCGTAATAAAGGGGCTTCGTGAGGGTTTAGGGGTTCAGAAATGATAGAGGCTTTGGGGGCATCAGCAAGGCGAGGAGAAGGCAGCTGGTGAAAGGGCCGAGCGATTGCCTCCCAAAATCCCAGCCCTCAGGAAGAAATTCTTCCCTGTGAAGGTGCTGAGGCCCTGGCACAGGTTGCCCAGAGAAGCTGTGGCTGCCCCATTCCTGGAAGTGTCCAAGGCCAGGTTGGACAGGGCTTGGAGCAACCTGGGCTAGTGGAAGGTGTCCCTGGCCATGGCAGGAGATGGAACTGGATGATCTTTGAGGTCTCTTCCAACCCAAACCACCCTGGGATTCCATGATTAATCTGTGTCCGTGTCAGGCACTCAAATCAGCCTGAGGAAAGGGGCGATCCCTGCTCTCTGCTCCCACCACGGCCCCTCCATTAAAATAAGCACCAGAGCTCTCCCATCTCTGCAGGATGTGGATCATGGAGGGATTTACCCGGCCCCGTGGTGTTTTCCATGCTCAGACTCACACGGGCACAAGGAAGGACCTTCAGAACTGCTGGACCAAGGACCTGGTGTCCAAGGCTCCCTCCGGAGCAGGCGGGGGCAGTGGCTGCTGCGGGGATGTGGGAGGCACTCGCTGGAGTCTGGGAGTCTGCAGGGAGAGCAAGCAGCTGGAAAACTGCCTGACATTCACGGCTGGGTCCTGTCCTCTCGGTGCTGGGTTTTAAGGAGCTATTGAACTACCTATTGATCAATCCAGATAACCAGTGTAAATTACAGGGTTATAGAAAGACATTAATTTGTTTAAGCTGTAAAATGTCCGAGGTGAGGCTGTGTCCTACAGAGGGCAAGTGCTGCAGGGAGGTGTAAAATCCCTGTTAAAATACTAGGATGCAGAAGCAGACAAGGTTTTAGATACACAGGTGCTTCTTAAGGAAAAAAAAAAATTGAAGTTAAGGACTTTAACACATTTATATTGATTCTGGTCCTGGATATCCATCACCTGCAATCTTCTGTAGGCAAAAGGAATGCACCAGGGGAAAATCACTGCAAGATCAACTCGGTCTCATCTTTTTCCACCAATATTCCTGAACAGCCACTCTTCACTTTGGAGGAAGGAGGTATGAGCACAGTCCATCACTGTCACAAATTTTACATTTCAATTTTCTGTGTTTGGAGAGTCAGGGCTCAGCTTACCCCTAGTGCAGAGCACCAGCTTGACTCCCCTGTCACCCTTGGAGCTTCCAGCTGTCATGTTAATAAGGTCTTGATCTCAAACAGAGCACCTGTACACCCAATAATACAAGTAAATATCAATAAAATTGTATGGATTCTGCCCACTGTTTCTGGCACAGCTCAGGATCTCCAGTGTCCCAAAGGAAATCTGGGAATAACCCATATCTGGGCTCTCCCGAGCCATGATCCATAGGCATCTATTAACAACCAGCTTTTTGGCTCCTCTAAGTGCACTCAGCCCGACTGGGTTTTATTGGCATCACCCATCTCCCAGTAAATGTGATAAGAGGGGCTGATTAGCCGTGGCCACCAGACTGGGCTTGGACCCGTCTCCAGCACGGCTGTCTGAAGGCTCCTGCCCACATGTGCTGTCCGTGCCACGCTTCCAGGCCCAGGAGGCTCTAAGGAAGATTGTCCCTGGACCTCATTGTTTACTTTCAGGCCAGCATCAGAATTAAGACCAATTTAGCTGCCCCTTCTTTTCCTTTTGTGCCGCTCGCCCGGCTCAGCCTAAACACGCATCTCGAGAAAGAGACTTTTTTACTGCCAAGACAACACGTGATAAGGAAAGATCATCTGTCTGTGAGAAAATTACTTCTGTGGGGCTCAGAAAGTGGTCCCAAGGGTCTGATTCCAGCACGGGAACAGCCCCTGGAGAACATTAGGGAATTATAACCCTGACGATAAGGCACTTTCTTTTATAGTTCTTTATTTCATAGCAATAGTCACAGCTCAAAGATAAGGGCAACATACATTTTGTTTGACTAGGCTCTTGTTCCTTGCCGTGGGGCTCCGAGTGAGCTGGCATCCATCAAACTCTTTTGTGATTTACATGAATACCTGATTCTCCTGATAAGGGAAAGTGTAAGTCAACACAGTTCTGTTGTAATTGGGTGTTACCTGTTTAGATACCGAGCTGCTATCTCGGCATCGCTCCACAGCAAGCTCCACTTCGCCTTTCCTTGCTGGGAGCACTGAGAATGTCTCCTGCTTCTGCATTGGCCCCAGGCGCTGCAAGAAGCTGCCTGGGTCCTTTCAGTCCCGTGGAGGTGTCCACAGGGTGTTGGGGGATGCTGAAAGTCCATGGGCACTCAAACAGGGATGGGAAAAAATTACAGAAGAAAAAACCCTCAGTTAAACCCAAGATCCCCCCTTCAGGCCCACCATAACCCTTGCCCCCTCTCTGTGTGTTCTATCGAAGATGTGCTTCCATATTCTGATTTTTCTGATACAATTATTTATCTTTGTGAGCAGCATTTCACGTTTAGAGTATAAAATAAATATTCCTGCTGTTTGTATGACATCAGCAACCTCTGTCCCCTGGCATTTTGCACCAGGTTATAGGGATAATACTAAGATATCTCAAAGAAGTTTGCAGAATAAAATCAAACCAGAAAAGGATCCTAGTAAAGGATTTGGTGACTGCCATGAAGCAGGACTTCTCAGAAGAGAAACTGTAGCTCCTGCCACCTTTAATTAGATGTCAGTGCCCCAGGAGAAAACTGCTTTACTTCCAAGAGCACCTGGACTTCCGTAACAAGCACAACTTGGAATGAAAAAAGAAAGAAAGGGAGACCACAAACGGCCTGGATCTCCCACCTGAAGCCTCTGAGGGCCAGAGGATTGAAGAAATGAAAGTAAATCACTAACCAAACCCACTAATTTTGCATAAGGAAGAACCCAGAGGCTGCCCAGGGTTTTCTTTCTGCCTGACGCCTTTAGGAGAGCTGAGTTCAGGAACTTGAAGTGGAGAAGCAGCGTGGAATTTGGCCAGGTTTTAATACCAGGCTACCACAATTCTGAGCTGCCTGGCCCAAGTGACACACAGCTGCAGGGACCTCTCAGGAGCTGCTGGCAGAGGGGTCAGGAGACCACCCATCGGTGAGATGAAGACTTGAAAAGGGATATTTGGATACATCTCCCTCCCAAACCCAAAAGTGAATCGGAGTGATTTGCCAGCTCCCAGCTGGGATGACACAGGAACACCCAAAGCTCTTTCACTGAACCAAATTTTCCTCTTGGTGTGAGCCCACCTGATTGCAGTGAAGGTGCAGCAACATCCCATGGCAGATCTCCTCAAATCCCAGTGATATTCCACGTGCTGATCCTACAGTGATGCCCACATGGCAGGAACGTTGCTCCCTGCCAGCAAACACCCAGGACTGGAAGAACAAGAGGAGGAGCAGGGCAGATGCAGCTTTCTTCCCTGAAGTGGGATCCAGGTCTTCAACAAGAGGAAGACTCAAAGCCTGATCCCTCCCCAGCCTCCCCAAAAGCTTCTACTCAATTCAAAGCTTTGGTGGTGCCCCCTCATCCCAGTTTTGGGTCATGCATCACCTAAAACATCATTTTGGCCATGCCTGGCCAGGGCCCCTCTCTGTGGGGCTCAAATATGGGTTGGGTGGGCACCTCTTGGCTCTGTTGGCTTCAGGTGTCCCCAGAGGCTGGGAATATTTGATACTGGGAAAATGCTCCAGCCTGTGTGGTTGAAAAGGTTGTATTGGCTTGGGTTTATGAGTTTAAAAGAATTTCTTGGCCAGTGCACCGTTAGAAGCCCAGGGTTTTATGGTGGCACGGAGAAAGGCAGATATGCAGATATGTATTTATATAAAATGCTGACTGGACTTTTAGCCCAGGGAGAGCTCAGGTTTAAGAGGCAATTTTCTGGCTTAGCCTAATTCTCTCATTAGATGTTTTCCTTCACACTGAGTGAAATTCTGACTGAATTAAAGACCCGCTTTTCCTCTTATCTGCTGCCGCCGTTATCTAGCTCCGAGGAAAGGCTGGGAGCAGAGACAGCCAGGAATTGCCATTTTACAGCTCTCCTTCCCACTGTTCCCCTGGGCTTGCATCAAATGCCAGGAAGATTTGTTAAAAACCAGCCTGTCGTGCTCCACACAACTGTACAAAGGGAACAGCCATGGAAAAGCCACAAAATAGGGCCCTTTCCTGAATATTTTGATTTTTTTTTTAATAGGGGATCTCCCAAAATTTCCTACAAATGCCACTGAAGTGATCTCCCTGGAGCAGGGACCATCCTGTCCATTAAATGATCCAGGTCTACTCACTTGGGTGAGTCTCCAAGGGTGTCATGAAAAGGGAAGGAATAAAAAGCACTGATCCCACTTATTATTTACTGTCACTGCTCCTTTCTGGGTCCTGAGCCAAGCTGGTACAACCAGCAAGAGCCAAGACACCTCAGCCCCCTCCCTGACACCACCTCTGACTCACTGCTTAGCCCTGGGCAAGTCCCTTCACTTGTTTTCATAAAATCATAAAACAGTTTGGGTTGGAAGGGACTTTTTAAAGGTTTCACCTCTCTCTCCCCTTTCAGCAAAGTCTCTGTTTTGATTATGGAGGTTGTCAGCTTTGAGGGAGCAGGATAGGTTGGTCCAGCACCAAACACAACCTTGCAGCTCCTACTTCCAGCTGATCCTCTTCGTGCCATGGTGAGGGCAGTGCCCGTGGCTAATTAGGGTAGCCCTTAACTAAGAAACACCTTTTACCCTTGGATTTTTCATCAGTGCCTTGTCCCACTGTTATTCACAGTTTTATCCAGGTTTCCTCCCAATTCTCCTTTGTCTTAAGCCTCTTCCACACTCTGTGTTTGAGCATCCCAGACTCTGCACCGGAGCCAAGAGCTGCGCTTCTCACTCGGGCCAGCTTTATCAGGCCTGCATTTCCACCGTGTGACGTGTCTGTTCCCTGAATTCCGAGCACACTTCTGGGCACAGAGGTGTTTAGAGCCCTTGACACCGAATTAGCCACTCTCCCTTTTGCTCACGTGCAGGTTTTTTATATTTATCCTCAGTTCAGGGCTCTGGCAGCCCCGCTCCTTGCATCACCCTGCTGTTTCTGGCAACGTCAAACAAAAAAGATCCCCAAGAAGGGCCCTGCTCCATGGTCAGCTGGGAATTGCAGCAATATTTAGGAGGGAAGGCTCTGGGGAAAACTTAGAGACCCTTCCAGCGTGTGAAGAGGCTCCAGGAGAGCAGGAGAAAGACTTTGGACAAGGGCCTGGAGTGACAGGAAAAGCGGGAATGGCTTCAAACTGACAGAGGGCAGGGTGTGATCGGATATTCTGCTTGTCCTCCCAGCCTTCTCCCTCACCTCCTGGGGAATTTTAGGAAGGTCTCCTGCTTTGATTTCCCCCTCTATAAAACCCAAGAGAAATCTGCTTCCCCTGGGACCGTAGTGAAAAGGGATGTGCAGCATCATGAAATGATGGTTCCTTGGCGGACATGCCCCTTCTCATTTGAAAGAGATATGGATCTGGCCGAATAATTCCACAAAAAAACCTCAGTCTGAATATCTTTAATACACTGATCTGATTTAAAAAGAAACAGAAACCTGGAGTTAAAAAGCAGGTGGGTTTTATCACCTATTTTATTATTTAATTTGCCTGGAATGTCTTTCTTTTAAGATGAATGAACCTTCTGCTGACAGCAACTCCCTTGCTTTCTGCTTTCAAACTAAAATTGACGGGATTTTAGGGGATTTTCTGCTAGAAAGAAATAAAACACCTCCCTCATTAGAAAGTGTGCTCAACTGTGGTCATGAAAAGCTCTGGAAAACCACAAACTCTTCCGGGGAAGTTACACCACGTAGGGTAGAATCACGGAATGGGTTGGGGTGGAAAAGAGCTTAAAGATCATCTCGTGCCGTGGGCAGGGACACCTTCCACTAGACCAGGCTGCTCAGAGCTGCATCCAAAATGGCCTTGGACACTTCCAGGGATGGGACAGTTGCAGTCCAGGACATTTCTGGTCCGTCCTGCTCCAGGTTTAGACACCCAGTCCTTCAGATGGCCCCATAAATTGGGCTGTGGCAAGGGCAGTTTTAGGGTCCCTGAGATCAGGTGAATATCCCTGCACTTACACCTGGGCTTGGACTTCTTTAAAGCTATGGTGGATCAGATTTTGGGCACCTTGGTCAGTGCCACCCACGTGTGCATGAGCCCCATGTTGGATCAGCATGAGCATCACCTCAGTGACAGCTAAACAGGGATAAACCTCTGGATTCCTGGTAAAATTCTCTTTAAGCAGGAAACCTGTGGCTTAACCTCCAGACAAATATCCTCCTGAGCAGCAGAGTGAGAGCTCAAAGTCTTCCATCCAGCACAGCACAAGCTGGAGACCTCCAGAACTTTCCTGAGCAACCTTGGATTTTCCCATAGAAAATAATGGAGTCACTTCCTTGCATTTTTTGTATTTCATCAATAAAAATTACAGCAGCCAGCTACACATTTTCTTTAGACAAGGCACATCCCAGACAGTTGGAGCCTGGACTTTGCTTCTGCCCATCCTGTAGATTCTGAAGGGTTTTTCTTGCTCCAGCAAGAGCCTGTGCTCACTAAAATCCACCTCTGCATCTCCTGGGCTCTGCCAAGTGGACAGGAAATTAATGAAGTTTAAATTAAGAGCTGCTCCCTCTTCCAGCCCTCTGATTCTGTCTTTTGATTTAGTAAAAGCCTGGCAGAGGGCTCCTGATCTAATCACAGGAGCCTGCACTCCGTGATCCAATTACTGCCAAGTTTCTGGACGTTGTTTTTTTTTCTTTGATGAGAACATTTAAAGGTGTGAACTTGTCAGGGGCTGGCTGATGGCTCTGGGCTCTCATTTTAATTATAGACCCGGTGGAAATGGGTGCAAATTGGTCGTCTCAAAACAAACCTTTTTCTGAGAGCAGGTTTGTCTTCTTGGGAAAGCGAGAATCTTTCATTTGGGAAAAGAGGGAATAAAATACCTTGATTTTCTACAGACCTGAACTTTTTCAAATCTGCTTTGCCTTTAGCCAGCCATGCAGCCTGCCCATAGCTTGTGTTTTCCAGCAGCCTCCTCCAGCCCAGATTTCCACAAGTTCACCAGGAGCAGTGGCCATAAACTAAAATACAAGTTCCACCTCAACATGAGGAAGAATTTCTTTACACTGAGGGTGGCAGAGCACTGGCACAGCTGCCCAGGCAGGGCGTGGAGTCTCCCTCTCTGGAGACATTCCAAACCCACCTGGACATGTTCCTGTCACTTGCTCCAGGTGACCCCACCTTGGCAGTGGGGTTGGACTGAATAATCTCCAGAGGTGCCTTCCAATTGTGTGATTCCGTGAAAGTTGGGCTTAGACCTGATGGTTTCCCTTCATGAGAGAGTCCAGGGCATCTGCTCTGCACACCGACTCGCCCAAACACCGCCACGCTGTACCCTCGGCCTTTCATGTCCTGATGTTGCCGCAGTCACTGATCCCTTCCCACGTAGGAAAAGAGGCTCCTGGGGTCTGCCTTGCGAGATAACATCACCCCAGTGACTCCCAAAGCCTTTCTGGAGGTGCCGCTGCCCAGTGTTTGCTCCCGTCCCGGCATTGTCCCCAGCCCTGATAACGCCTCTGCTCAACGCCGTCCACTTATCACCGTCCACGTTTGGCAGGGAGGACACCCAGCCCTCTCTGCTGATAGATTTATCCCCAAACCCATTCAGGAGTGTTTTGATCATTGCCTTAATCTCTGTTTGTATGGCCAAATCCCTCCCTGCCTTGTCTGCGGGCTGGGTGTTGGGATCAATGTCCCCCTCGGCTCGTGCCGTCCCAGATCCGGACTGCGTGGAGAGCACGTCGCAGTCCAGGATTAACCTTTGATTAATGGGGCTTTATCACCTTTATTTGAGCAGGTGGAGGTCCCAAGAGAGGTGCAGTGGCCTCCCCAAAATCTCAGGACAATTGAAAATGGAGCTGGGAATTCCCAGACCTTCTCCTCCAACAGTGCTGTACCAAGTCAGGGTGTTTTTGTGCTGAAAGCTGAACACAGCAGCCTTGGCCAGAGACACTTTTCCATCCAAATTCCCAACATCTTTTGAAGACGTGACCATTTGCTACATTTTATTTACCCAGCAATCCTCTTCCAGTCAATGGAGAGGAGATAAGGACACGTAGAGATCTTGATGAGATCAGGACTCATCTGACAGGACAAGAATAGGGTGGAGAAGAAGAAAGGAAAAAAAAAAGTAAAAGTAAAAGCTTTTGATGATCCAGGCTCCAAGAGAGGCCAGATCTGAAGGGAAGAGTTCTCCCCTAAATACTTCTCTCTTATTTTTTAACAGAAAGTCAATATAAGGCTCCAGCACCAAACCAGCTGCAGAGAGAAAAAAATGAGAGAGGGGAAAAGACAAATCAGAAAAAAAATGCATAAAAATAGGAAAAAGCTCTATATATTTTCCTTTTTTTTTTTTTTTTTCCCAAGCGTGAAAAATATGAAATTGGCCAAGAATTTTGGAAAAAAACCCCAAACAAAACCCATCACCAACAGAAGATGTTCTCACCACGTGGTCAATATTTGTGGTAATCTTTATACACGGGAAGGAATCAAAGAGCATTTTATGGAAGGATCTGACCTGGAGGCCCAGCTGGACCCACTCCAGATGCTTCCTAGTGCTGTCCAAATTATTGTCAGTAACTGATGGAGAGGGACAACCCTTGGAGGTGTCCAAGGAAGGACTGGACGTGGCACTCAGTGCTCTGGGCTGGGTGACAAGGTGGGGATCAGGCACAGGTTGGCCTCGGTGATCTTGGAGGTCTTTTCCAACCCAAATGATCCTGTAATTCCACAATTCCATGAAGCGAACTCATGGCATCTTAACTCACATCACCTCTGATCTGGTGATGAAATCCCAAGGACAGATAAAAGGCAGGGAATGAGGCAGGCACAGATAAGGCTCAAATATGTTCTTCATGCAACCAGCCACTGGGAAATGGAAGATTCTGGGGTGTCCTCAAAAAAAAAACAACCCTGTGATTTCTTCCAAATGGGACATGAAATGGGGAGATGAAAGAACCACAGAACCATGGAATCATGGAATGGTTTGGGTTGGACCTTAAAGATCACCCAGTTCCATGCCTCTGCCATGGGCAGGGACACCTTCCACTATCCCAGGTTGTTCAGGGCCCTCTCCAACCTGGCCTCAGACACTTCCAGGGGGCAAATCCTCTGTTCTTCCTGAGAGTTTCTTGCCTACAACTTCAAGGACAGGGACAATGCGACCCAGCTTTGATGCTGAGATTTGCTCAAAGAACAGGTGAGTGCAAGAAACATCTGCAAGGGGTGATGATAGAAACAGGAATTCGATGCCACTGACTGAGAAAAAAACATTGGAGACTTCTTAGTTATCCTGGTGTTCGTGGTGGAGATCCGTGGTTCTCATATTTTTAATAACATTTTCCACGTAGGATGAAAAGCCAGGAATAAAGAGTTAAACACAAACAGCCCCGTTGTTTTTTTGGCTTTTTTCCCCCCTCTGTGTGTTTGTTTTTTGCTTGCAACAATATAAAATGTAACAACTTCTGCCCCTGCTGTGGTTTTCCCACTGCACGCTGTGAACAGTCAAGGCTTTTTTACTGTAATAAGAAGACTGAATTCTGAAAATGTTCTTTATTCTCTATATGAACCCCCCTACCCCAAAACAAGAGGGAAGAGAATTCAAATTTTTTTCATCTGTAATTAGTAAATCCCATCTGAATTCATGCTCCCTCTATACTGTCCTTTCAAGAACAAAACCTGAATCCTAAACATAGCTGAAAATGATTAGAAATGTTTAAACTTCTTGCTTAGAGCAGTGCAAGCCCAGATTTTTTTTATTGAGTTTAAACAGCAATTCATGCAGAAACATCTCAGAATCTTCTCAAAACAAGCAAACCAAGCAAAACCAAACCAAAAAGCCCAAAGTGAAAGTAAAATTGAATTAAAAAACCAACCAAACAAACAAACTATTAAATTTTGGAGCTTTGTCCAGCCAGAAACAACAAATATTGAACCTTCCAGTTCGCTGATTTTGTATTTCTGCCTCTTCCAGATGGAACACAAATGACATTTTTCTTGATTTTGGGGGGATTTTCCACTGAGTTCTACTTCTGCCGTGTGTGTTTTCCTGGAGTGAACACTGGACGTGCAGTTTTACCACAGCTTGGATGGAAAGGTGCTAAAAATAGTCCTTTTTTTCATTGCCAGAAAAAGACAGTAAATCAAAAGGAGATATTTTGGGAAGGAGCCCTCCGTGGGTGCCTGCAGCCATTTCTCCATGGTGCTTTAGGCACCTTTGGGTGTTAACACCTGGAATATGCTCCAATGCCTCCGGTGTCCTACTGGAATTACAGTGAGATTTCACAGCTTTTGTCCCAAAAATCCATAATCCTGTGGAAAGGCATGGGACTAAGTGCTCTGGGAGAGAAAGGTCCTGTCCTGGATCTCCTGTCCCCCCCAAGGCCCTTAATCTTCCTTTTCCTTGTCATCCCAGATAATAGGATCCACCTACCCTGCAGTGTTGTTGGGAGGCTTAACGTGGCAATCCTCATAAAGTGCCTAGGGATCTTTTGGGAAAGGGAAAAGAAAAAGAAAAAATAAAAAAGAAAAATGTAGGATCCAGCCTGATTCTGGTCTCACACGGCCAAGGAGTGACTCCCAGGGAGCTACAGATGATCTCTAAATTCCCTTCCAACCCAAACCATTCTGTGATTCCGTGATTTTATGACAAAAAACAAGCCCAGGATCAGCTGTCTCTGAGTTATCCTTGCAGAGCCCAGGAGCCATCCTTCATTGATGCTCTTGGGTGCAGTGACACATTTTTCTCACACTGCAGTGACACATTTTCCCAGCCCATGGCAGGACCTGTCCCTTTGGGGTGTCTTTGCCTTTCTGGACTAAATCCAATCTGCTTTGTCCACCTTGTCCCTGGTACCTGGCCAGGGTGGGACAACACGGGGCTGAGCCCAAGGTGCTCTAACATGCAAGTTAAGAGCCATATTCTGCAGAAGGGAATGCTCCAGGGAGAACTTGGAGCCCCTTCCAGTGCCTAAAGAGGCTCCAGGAGAGCTGGAGAGGGACTTGGGACAAGGGATGGAGGGACAGGACAAAGGGGGAATGGCTTCCCACGGCCAGAGGGCAGGGTTAGATGGGATATTGGGAAGGAATAGTTCCCTGTGAGGGTGGGGAGGCCCTGGCACAGGTTGCCCAGAGAAGCTGTGTCTGCCCCATCCCTGGAAGTGTCCAAGGCCAGGTTGGACAGGGCTTGGAGCAACCTGGGATAGTGGAAGGTGTCCCTGCCCATGGCAGGAGTTGGAATCGATTTACCTGTAAAGCCCCTTCCAACCCAACCCATTCCATGACTCCCTGATTCTGTACAACAGCCAGAACCACACAGACATCCAAGTCCTGGATTCTCCTGCCTCTGACTGTTTTGGTGGGATTTTTTTCTTTGTTTAGAATAAAACCCTCCAAAACTCAACCATCATCCAGGATTCCACTTCTCCGCTCCTACACTGCGAGCCCCAGGACTCACATCGTTCCTGACTCGTCCAGTGCATGAAAACTCAGAGGTGCATCTGTTGCCCCACAGATATCACAGTTTATTGACAATATCAGCACTGCATTAATGATCTAAGAACGAGGGCTAATTACACATAAATTTGGCAACATACCTGAGTATTCTTTCCCCGTGTGCTGCACTGGAGTTTTGCCTGATGATAACAATATCATTTCGTGATAAAACCAACTTTGATGTTATTGTGCCTTTTACTATTACAGCCTGTTGTGTATTTTCTTGCCTTTCCCCGTGGATGACAAAATGCCACCTTCACCCAGGGTTCTCCATGCTGGACAGCATTCCCAGGTGGGTGTGAAGCTGCAGGATGGGTCCAAGAGCCAAAGGCAGACTGGATTTCAGCAGATTTAAGGGACCACCAGCTCTGCTCCTCTCTGATAATGCTGATGCATCAAAAATATTACACCGGTGATACTTTTCTTTACAGTACAAACCCAAAAGAGGAGAAGAAGAAGAAGGAGTAGGCTATTCCCAATGGTGGAAGGAAACTGGGAGCTTTATTTGTGCAGCCATAAGAATCTCAGTGGCATAGTCTGAATTCCTGCTGCCCTGAGTGACACCAGGGAAGGCTGCAATGTTCACTTGGCTGGAGAACAGCAGTGCGAGGGGGATTTTGGTGGGATATTTCTGGAAATCTGGGGGGATGTTAATTAGGAAATGAAAAAAATCCCGTGATGTTGTCTCAACTGTCCCTCCAAAACTGCCAAGGCCCCCACCAAACCATGCCGCCAGGTGCCACATCCACACATCTTTTAAATCCCTCCGGGGATGAGGACTCCACCACTGCCCTGGGCAGCCAAAGCCAGGGATGGACAAGCCTTTGGGTCCTCTTTCCCTTTGCAAAGCTGAGGCCAGGGGATCTGGGAGAGGCTGAGTGACCTTCTGCTGGGTCCCAGCCCAGTGTCCCGGGTTCAGGAAATTCATCTGTGACAGATCTAGGTGAAGAGAGGAAGATTCCCAGAAATTCCCATCTGCCCACAGTGTCCCTTGCTGGAGGACACTGCCAACCTCAGATCACAAATTCACCCTGCACCAGAGGGTTTTGGTCCTTGTTGGAAAAGACTAGATCTTTTTTTGCCTTTTTTTCAAGTTTTCCCTTTTTAAAATTGTCAATATTTTGTGTTTTTTGACTGGCATCTCTTCCAAGGTCAAACCATCCTCCTGCATTACCACTCAGACCTGCCAGCACTGCCTGCACGTGAAACCCTGCTTCTCCTTCGCTCACGTGAGCGCATTTCCCACGGATTTGGGCTTGGAAGTTCAGTGCTTGGAGTTTTTCGGTGCATGAAAAACTATTTGGCCCTCGTGGGCACTTTTATGTGAAATTTACCTCTTTTTTTTCTTGTTTTCCTCTCCAAAATAGGTGGATTAATTCAACCCCCGGTACACCAGTGGAGAGGGGGAAACGCTTTTTTCATCCCAGGAGGAACTCAGAGATGAAACCTCTGTCCTGACCCTGCATCTGCCACCCAGGGGCGGAGGATTTGGGTCAGGATCGGCTTTTTTTTTTTTTTTTTTTTTTTAATCATCCCATCCAACCTCAGCGCTGCATCTCCCAGCACCCGGCGCCCGGCGGGCGATGCTCGGCGGGAGAACGGGGGCATCGCCTGCAGGTCCAGCCCCGCGGCCCTTCCCTTCCCGGCGGCGGCGGGGCCGCCCGGGGCACTGACCCCAGCGCCGGGGAGTCTGGAGCGGAGCCGGCGGCCGCCGCTCGCCGCCGTCAGCCCACACCTCATCAATAGGGGCTGACAGCCCCGGCCCCGCCGCCCCGACGGCACCGCCGCCGCCGCGGCACGGCTTGGCACGGCCCCGAGCCCGGGCTGCGAGCGGGGAGACCCCCGAAGGCGGGGTTGGAGGCAGCCCCGTCCGTCCGGGATACGGGGGGAGAGGTGGTTTGGGCAGAGAAGAGGCGAAGTCGGGGTGCGGAGAGCCTTGTGGGGCAGGTTGCGGGTAACCCCACGGGGATGCGGGGAGCCGGGTGTTCCCACAGGCGGGCAGCCTCATGGGTCTGGGAGAGAGGCAGCATGGCTTGTGAGGGGGTACGAACTTCCCAGTGGGGCAGATTGAGGCGGGTACGGGGGTGTAGGGGACCCCACAGTGACAGGTAAGGACATACAGTGCACGGTGTAGGCAAGCAGGAAGGTAAGACAGGTAGGTGAGAGAGGCATAGACATACGGATAAATAAATGGATAAAGAAATCGATGTTTTGGCAAGTAGATAGGCACAAAAAAAAGCAAATACACATAGGAATGACAAGAAAGTAACAGAGACGTATGGATATAGGGATATATGGCTAGACAGATGGATACATGGATGGATAGGCAGGTACTGTCACTGACTGAGGTTTGGCATCCCCAGGGCTCCAGCCCAGGCGTTTCCAGGCAGAGCAGCCTCCCGCCCGGTGCAGGAGGCTTTTCCAGCCTCTCCGAGGACGGGAAGGCGTTTTCCACCCGCACAGACGCGAGGGGCTCTGCCTGGGCCGCTCAGTACGCGGCGGCCGCGAAGGCGATGCCAGGGCGGGTGCGTTCCCCGCGAGTGGTTTTGCTGTCGCCGCGTCAAAGCGAAGTGACAGCGACGGCAGGAGAACCGCGCGAGTGGGCGAGGGGACCCCCGGTGGTGACGCATCCCCTTCATCCCCGAGGGGTTCCCCCCCCGCCGCAGGTGATGCTCGCCCACCCATCCCGGTGCTGGTGGCCCCGGGGGATCCCCCCGTCCACGGGTGACACAGGATCCCACGCGCAGATTCATCACGCCACGGCGGCACAGCCCCTCTCCCCCGGGGGAAAGTCCTTTTGTGCGGGGCTTTCACCGGTTCGGAGGATCCCAGGGAATGCAGAGAGCCCCGACATTTCAGTCTCGATTCGTTTGATTTTGGCTGAGCGGGAAGGCAGCACATTGGTCCACGCCGTATTTTCAGTGCCCTCTGGGACACGTCTGTCCCCTCCGCGCACACGCAGCGGCACAGACACGCGTGGCATCGCACGTCCTGCGGTTCCCGTTTCCTAAAGATCCCCGTTCCAGGTGGGTTTTGGATCCTGCCTGTCCCCAGGCTGCCACGGCACTGACCCTCAGCCCTCAGCCACTCTCCCCTCCTGCTGCATCAGAACACGGATTGCTGCTCCATGCATTCGTGGCTTTGTCCCTGAGGAAGTCACTTGTATTTATTTCCATTGGGGATTAAAAAAAAAAAAAAAAAAAGGGAAAAAATAGGAAAAAGCAATGATGTCATATCTGGGGGTAGAAGGGGTGGTCAGAAAGGATTTAGAAATGCCCCTGAAGCCTCGCTGAGCCGCGATGCTCCACAGGCACCCTTCTCCCGAGGGCAGTACCTGGCCTTCGGGATGGGGGGGGTGCAGGCGGGAGGTTGGTGGCATTTTAGGACCACTGCCGTGCTGTAAACAGCCGTGACGTTTGTTTGGGAAAGTGTCTCTGGAAGTGTCATAAGAGACTCGTGTTAAGCCGGGGAGAGGGTGGCGGCCACAGCAGGGTCCCCTCCGGCTCTCGCTCCCTCGGCTGTGCTCGGGGGTCTGTCCCGCTGTCCCTCCGGCCGTGGGGTCAGCTGCCCACAGTCTCCCGTGGGTTTTCCTTGGCTCGGGGTGTCCTGACACTTGCGTGTGGGCAGGGAGGCGAAAGGGGGTCGGCGGTCAGGGGCTCAGGGGGGTGCAAGGGGGTCCCAGAGCGGGGATTCCAAGGCTCCCCAGGGAGGAGGGGTCAGGATCTGTCCCCCAGGAGGGTGGAGGGTGCCTCCCTCCCCACGCAGCGCTCCACCGGGGGATGACGCCCGGGAATGCCCCCCTTTGCCGGACCAGGGGAGGGCTGGAGCGGGCAGCGCCGGGGGCAGCACCCCCCTGTCCATCCCCAGAGCCCCGGACGGGCGGGAAGGAGGCGGGAGGAGGCGATGCCGCCCCGAGACGTCTCCTGGCTCGAAGGGAGCTTCGTCCCCCACCCGCGGCCATCCCCCTCTCCCAACCCCTCCCAGTCCCTGCCGCGCAGCCCCAAAAAATCGGGGATGAAGCCCTGCCGTCCCCCCGGGCTGGGAACCCCCTTCCGCGCCCCAATTGCACCGGCTGCAGCTCCATATGCTGCAGCTCCATGTGCCCCGCACCTATGGATACCTATGGATAGACACCTATAGATGGATACCTATAGCCGATCCATACCACCCACAGATGCCACCCAGGCGAAGGCACCGGGTTTTTTGGAGCCGATCTCTCCCCGCTCCGCTGTCCCGGGGTGGCCGGTCCCCTCCCGCAGCCCGTAACTCCCAGATTCCCCCCAGCCCCCTCCTCCAGACCCCTTCCCGGCCGCAGCCAAGGCAAGGAATAAATGCAATAATTAAAATAATAATAATAATAAAAATACCAAATACCCAATACACAGCAGCCGCTGGCCGCATTTATCCCTTTTGCTCCGCTAAAACCACGTTTCCCCTCTGATTTTTACCCAATTTTTAACCATTTATCTTCATGATTTTTTAAAAAATTCAACTTTCAGCAGAGATAAAAATTTAAATTAACTTTCTTCCCTCTTTCCCCCTGCCCCCCAACTCCTAATGTGTTTTTTTTTTTTTCTTTTTTTTTCTTTTTTCTTTTTGTTTTTTTGCATCCATCAACACTCGGAGCTTTAACTCTAAAACCGCCACGGAACTAAAACTTCGATACGGGAAAAAAAACCCTAAACAAAGAACCCCTAAAAAACAGTCATTGTATGGATTTTTTTTCCTGCCTGGGGCAGAAGTGGGGTCTGGAAAGGAGAGGAGCAAGGCCGAGGTTTGCTCCGCTGGGTTATTTTCAGCCAGATTTCGTTAATCGCAAGGAAAAAAAAAAGCTCCACCGAACACAGAAGAGAATTTTGGAGGTTTTTATGTCGCTGCGCTCTGCTGTGTCCCATCTGCTTTTTTCGGGAGAAGGAGTGTCCTAAATCCATCCTCTCCCTCCCGGCTGCTGGGTTACACCAGGCTGGGCTCAGCGCGGTTCCTCACCTCTCCGATTTTCGGGATGCGCTTCTCCGCGATTCCCTGCCCGCCTCCACCGAGCGAGAATTCCCGTCGGAAAGAGGCTGGATCCGGCCACACGCACGCGAAACAATCCACGGGAATTGCTTTTGTATGTTTTTTTCCTGGAAGCAGCAAAGCCAAAACAGGTCCTTGAAACCTCCTCTGCTCCTGTTTTTGCTGCCTGCGCGGGTTTAATCAGTTTAAATCGCGTTTTTTCTTTTTTTTCTTTTTTTTTTTTTTTTTTTTTTAAGGAAAGCGTTGCTGTTCTGTAGGAATTCAACGAATCTTTAGAAAATCGCTGCTTTGGGAGAGAAAATCGTCAGGGATTTTGCAAAGGAAGGAAAGATGAGTGTCCAAAACCCGGCACATCTGGACAGGCAGCTGCTTCGGAGAAGGGATATAAAAAGAGACATCGAAATATTTAATTCTCCTTTCTTTCCCTGTGTGCTGATAGCCCCGCGTTCATAAGCATATTTATATATATATGTATTCATATATTTTGTATATATGTATTTATACGTTTAGATATTGTACACGAATTATTATACATTATAATTTATATATTATATATGAATTTTTATACATGTCATAGTTTACATATATATAAAAACAATTTATACCACAGGGTGTTATAACTTATAAACAATAAATTATTTCAGTATGAAGGTATATACGTATTTACATGTTACACACATTCCTGTGAATTATAATATAAATCAAGTCCCCTCTATACTCATTTTTTGTATCGATATGTGCATAATTACACACTTTTTGTTAAATACACATTTTCCCCCGCGTGCTTAAAGTATAAATACCCACAGTGACACCGTTGCTGATATTTATTTGTCATGTATTTCTGTACCTGTAATTTTATTTCTATACGTGTCTATATTTTCGTCCCGATGTTTGAGTTTATCTCCAACCGCGTTTTCCCACTTTGTGGGGTTTGGGGAGTCCCTGTTCCACCCCAGGCAGTCCAGACTAACGGGGAGGGCTGTGGGCAGCTCCGGGGCAGGGGATGAGGGGATCCCACATCCCCGAGGAGCCATTCCCGACCCTGGAGCACCCCCCCAAGCGCTCCCTTCACCTTCCATCCCGCTTCAATAAATCGCTTCACCTATCCCCTCTTGCCCTCCCTTTCCCTCTGTCTCTTTCACACGCAGATTTTAAATTCTGATTTAATTTTTGTCTCCAAGCACCAAAAGCCGCTGCCACCTCCCCCCCCCCACACACACGCTTAAGGCAGGAACCCCCAAATATCCACGAGAAAGCCCAGAGTGTGGGAATTGTTAAGGGCGTGAGAGTTATTCCCGGGGGACGGGGCAATAGGACCCCCCTGACGGCCGGAGAGACCCCAGGGCGAGATGAGCCCCCGGGAGAGAGGGGGCTGTGGGTGTGGGGCTGAGCCCCACGTGGGCGTGGGACCCCAAATTCCAAAGGGGTGCAGCAGCCCCTGCACTGCACCATTAACCTTTAAACCCATCAGCCTCTGCAGAGCGTGGGGGGACAGCACATGGGTGTCCAGATTGGGGTGGGAACCCCAAAACTGGTTGGGATGGAGGGGAGACCAGCTGCAACCTCTTCATTCCATGCTTTGGGATCATGATTTGGGGAAGAAGCATGGAAAAATCCCCCCTGTGCAATATCCCCAACGAAAGGGGTTGACTCCAACGGGATTGGGGGAGCTGGGGGGTGCCCGTACCCCTCAGGAAATATCCCTGATTAATTCTGGGAGCCGGGCACGGGTGTCCCTGGGGTGCACAGGGACGTGAGGCTGCCCGGCTGGACTTTGCCTGCAGCGTGGGCCGCCCGCGGGGCCATGCCCGTGCCGCTGGGTTGATTTTATTATTTTATTCCTTCTTTTTTTTTTTTTTTTTTTTCCCCGTTTTCCTCCACAGCCATGAAACCTGGCGCCCGGCTGATGGTGCAACAGATACCAGCCACCCCCTTCACCCCCCGCTCCCCTCCCATCGCCGCCCACTTCCACGTGACGTGGGCAAACCAGTCAGCGGGTGGGACTGGGGAGCCTGGCCGGACTGGGGAGCCGGGAGGGGGGCGGACAGAGCCCCGCCGCCCCTAACCCCCCCAGGAAGCAGGAGCCAGGCATCTCTGAGCCCTCTGCCTTCCCCACAGCGAGGGGGGGGGGTCCTGCCCCACGGCCTCGCCCCCTCCACCCCTGTGCCCCCCCCAGCACTGAAGGTGGGTAGCGCTTCCCCGTCCCCTCGCTCCTCGTCCTCGGCGGGACCCCAGCGAGCCCCTTCCTACAGGCCTCCCCAAAAGCTTCCTCCTATTGTCTCGGGCTTGGAGAGGGACTCGATTTTGTGCTATTTTTTTTTTTTTTTTTGGTCGATTTTTTTACGATCACCACTACTATTTGTAGGGATCCCCTCCCGCGGATCCTGCTCCTCTCTGGGGATTCCTGTGGAAACAAACCGGCTCTGTCCCACGCCGGTTACACACCAACCATTCCCTGAGGGTCGAGGGGACACAGATCTCCCTTAAATCCCCTTCTTCCCGGCTCGCTTCCATCCTTACCCCTTCCCAACGCTGCCTCCGGCTTCTCTCCCTTTCCTCGGCCGCCTGCCCGTCTCCCGCTGTCCTCCCAGGGTATCAGCCCTTATCTGCTGGTTATCTCTTCTGCTGCTAAATTCGGCCCAGCGGAGGGGTTCAGCCGGGGGAATCTGTTAGTCAAACCTAAAGCAGTCCCAAGAGTTATCTCCCCGGCCATAATTCCCCCCCCCCTTCCATTCCAGCCCTTCTCCCGGTGTGAGGTGGTTTTCATAGAATCCTAGAATTCCAGAATGGTTCGGGCTGGAAGGAACCTAAAAGCCCATCCAGTTCCAACCCCCCTGCCACGGGCAGGGACACCTCCCACTATCCCAGGTTGCTCCAAGCCCCATCCAAAGGCTCCCTCCATGATCTGCGGAGAAAGCAGCACCTCAAATCATCTCACCCCCTTCCCGGACCCTCCTTGGGAAGAGTGTTTCACCCTGACCCCTTTCCACAGTGTTTTTTGGGATCTCACCATTGTAAGCCACCCGCAAGGCCCCGATGTCATCCCAAGGCCCAAAAGCACCTCAAATTCCCCCAAATTCGAAACCGATCCAACGTGAGACAAAGCACCCCTTGCCCCCACCCTGTCCCATGGCTCTGGGAGATACCTCCCCATCCAGACCCACGGCATTCCCAGTCCCCAGTGGGTCACCCCACTGCTCTCCCAGCTTCTCCCAGTTCCTCACACGGGAAAAAGGAGGGAGACGGATAAAAAAATCGCGGGAGAGGGAGTTTTGTGGGCGCTGCTTGGGGTCTGCTCCCCACTTTGGGCAGCACTAATGGGGGCTGCAGTGGGTAACGCCCCCTCCTCTCCTTCGATCGCCCTCGTTCACCCGTGGCCGAGCTTTAGGGGGCGCGGACTCGCGCGGGGCAGGCGCGGGGTGGGAGGGTCGAGCCATCTTTCTTCCTTTCCCTCTTCCCCCCCCCCCGCCTTTTCCCTAATTTAACTCCCCCCCCTCCAAGCCCTGCTCAGCCGCCTCCCGCCGCCCACATCAAACGCCGGCCCCGGGGGCCATTAACAACTTAAAGCACCGATCGTACCTGCGGGACAAAGGTTTTTGCCGCGGGCCATAGGAGAGAGCATCGCTGTCTCTCACCTTCCCGGCCCTGTCCCCCCTCCTTTCACCTCCCCCCCTTCTCTAACCTCCTTATCTCCCCGCCCGGGGGGGGTCCCGGCCCGGCCGCCGCCGCATCCCGCATCCCGCATCCCGGCAGCATCTCCCCCTGCTCCCCCGGGGGGTGTTGGAAGGGGCGGGCGGGTTGGGGGGGGGGGGGGGGGGGACTGACCGAGGGTTTTAAACAGCCCAGCCCCATGGTGGAGGGCGGGGGGGGGGGGGGGGGGGGGGGGGGGGGGGGGGGGGGGGAGGTGATGGATGGAGCCCGGTGGGAGCAGCTAAATCCAGGCGGGAGCTAAACCTCCCCTCCGGAGGGACCCGGACTTCTTGCTCGGGGTCTGGAAGAGGCGGCGGGACCTGCTGAAGGTGGGGAAGGTGGGCTGCGGGGAAGGGGGGGGTGGAGGAGAATCGCATCGCTGGTGGTGTTTTGGTTTTGGCTGGAAGGCTGCGCCCACGCGAGACCGCTCCGGCCGCTCCTCACCGCCGGGGAAAAGTGGAGCCGAGGGTTTTCCGCGCCCTCCCCGTCGCTCTGGATCGCGGCCGGGGACCCGGCCGGGCTTTGGGGAGGCCCCGCACGAGATGTACCAGAGCTTAGCCATGGCAGCCAACCCCGGCCCTCCGGCGTACGAGGGGGCAGGTGGCTTCATGCACGGCGCGGCCGCAGCGTCCCCGGTCTACGTGCCCACCACGAGGGTCACCTCCATGCTCCCCAGCCTGCCCTACCTCCAGAGCAGCGCCTCTTCCCAGCAAGGCAGCCCCGTCTCCAGCCACTCCATCTGGACTCAACCCGGAGCCGAAAGCGCCGCTTACAACCCCGGATCTTCTCACCCTCCCGTGTCACCTCGGTTCTCCTTCTCCACCAGCACCCCCATCCCGGCCACCTCCTCCCGGGAAGCGGCGGCGGCTTACAGCAGCTCCTTGAACCTTTCCGCCAACGGGAGGGAGCAGTACGGCCGGGGCTTCGGCAGCTCCTACTCCAGCCCCTACCCGGCCTACATGAGCCCCGAAATGGCCACGACCTGGACTTCCTCGCCCTTCGACAGCCCCATGCTGCACAACCTGCAGAGCCGAGGGACGCCCGCGGCCGCCCGCCACGCCAACATCGGTGAGCGCGGGGCCGGGACACGCAGGAGGGACGGGGGGAGGGAGGGAGGGTTTCACCCCATTGCCCACCCCGAGTTTGGGGCACGCACCCCTCTGTGCGTGGATCGAGGAGGTGCAAAAGGGCAGGAGGGGGAAATTTGGGCTTGTCGCTGTTGGAGTCGCCTCTCAGCTGCAAGGCGGGGGGGAGTGCTTATTCTTACTTATTCTGCAAAACCACCTTTTAAAATAGCCCCAAAGGCCGTGGTTTCCAGAAAATAAATGAAATTTAGGGTAGGCCCGGAGAGGCAAGGAAGGAGCTCCGGCGCAAGGGCCTGCTGGCTCCTCAAATAGCTCCGAAGGGATTTTGGGGCTGTGATGGGGATGGTCGTGGTGTGCAGGACCACGGTGTTCCATGGGCATGCAGGCAGCCCTTTCCTGAGCTGGATTTAGATGTAAAACTGGGAGCATTAAGAAATCAGAGTTTGGGCCATGAATCCCAGATCTTCCCTCGGGGCTGTTTTACCTTCTGGTATTTTTTTTGAATTTTTTGGGAAAGGTAAGGCTAGGCTACAAAATAGATGAGCAAAGGGAAATTTAGAGCTGAGGTGGGAGAGATGATGGAGAAGGAGAAAAAGAAAGGCATCCACATTCATTATGGTGCTTTTGGAGGAACTCAGGCACATCTGAACCACACAACCCTGGTATTTCAGTGTCTCTTTACCCACAAAAAATCTCAGCCCTTATCTCTTGTGCCGAGTCCAGTCTCGGAGCCTTTCATTTCATTAAATTCCCCTGGTTCCTCCAACCAAAAATCGGTCCAAAGGGCTTAAAATATTGCTTTTATATTTAGTGGGGTGGAAGAGGGATGAAAGGGGAGAGAAATGCAGGGCACATCTTTGCCTTGTGGTTTCGTAAACCCTTTTTTCCCTCCCTCCTTCTCTCCGTGAAGGTATTTCTGTCGGCTTCGGGGTCGGGGTTGACAAAGAAAACACCTCAGATTTGTCTGCAGATGTAGTTTAAGATCGTGTTCTTTAACCTGAATTTTGGATGGCGATTTTTCCGTCGTGTCCAGCAAGATTTGCGTTGTCTGTAGCATTATTTTAAGACGTTAAGAGAAGGAAAGTTGGGCGCCGGTGAAGGCTTGGCCTTGCCAACATCTCGTGCTTTTCTTTGGGTGCTTTGAAATTCCTTAAAATGAGGAACAGATTAAGACCTAATTTTTAGCCAATCAGGCAATGCTTTAAGGAAGCCATGAGCCAAGAAAGTAGAGGGGAAAAAAGCAGAATGAACGAAACAATCCAATATGAATTGAATATCAATAAGCACATATGAATATTTGTATTTTACCATGGTGTCATCTCTCCCCTGGGGGGAAGAAAAAAAAAATCACCTTTTTGTGGTCGTCTCAAAAGGGTTCTTAATAATAAAAACAACCTCAACCCAAAATAATGCAGTTGCAGAAACACCCATCAGCTTTCAAAGTGCCAGAGACTGAGCGTGGGGATTCCAGGGTTTTTATCCCGGGTGGTTTGCGCTGCAGATCCGCATTTTGGTGGCAAAAAGTGGGGGTTTAAATAGTGCTGGGAAGACGGGACGAGTTGAGCCAGCCCAGAAAATGGTTGTTAATGAAGGGGGAAGGAGCCGGGATTCCTCTCCGCGGCCGGGTCCTGTGCTGGATTCCCGGCAGCGCGGCAGAATCCACGGGATTCGTTAGCGCGGGTCTAATTACGCCTCTGCCTTGAATATGGAAAAGCACTTGGATTTTAAATCAAAACTGCTTGGGGTTTGTTAAAAAAAAAAATAAATAAAATGAACTGGCTGAGAGCTGGCGAGTTTTAAAATCGGGATTAAAATGGATTTTTGGAAGGCAGCTCCTCTGGGAAGTAGTTTAAGGTCCAGACCTGCCCCGTTCCCTCTCCTCTCGGAGTCGGGACGCGGGCGCTGCCGTGTCCCTCCTTGAAGCCGAGCGATGCTTTGGGCACCGAAGGGGTTGTGTGAAGCGTGTAAAGGACGGCTGGGGGGTTCTGACCTGGGAAAAGGGTTTTATATTAATGATTTTAAAGGTAAAAAAACCCCTGATGGGCTGAAAAACTGAAGGCACGGGAAAATGTAGTGAAGGGGAACACGGTTGTGGATTGCTCCCATCACAGACCCACTCTAATTCCACATCCGAGCCTGGTCAGCACCTGAGAAATCCTTGGAACGGTGGAGTTGACTCCTTCTTCGCCTTTCCTTAGGACTAAAGGTATTTTTACTCTCTGCACAGCGAGGAATCTCAAGGTGGAAAGGCAATCCTTTTAAATCAAGGGATATTTGCAGCGCTCTCATTTCTCTCTTCCCAGAGAACCACCACCTTCAGATAGCACTAAATGCAGAGCACCCTTGGTGTCATTAAAATTTTAATTATGATCATTTTTTAAAAAAAAAAAAATAAAGATCAAGTCCAGGCAGGTATAGCTGAATATATAGACACGGATTCGCAGTCTATGCAGCTGGGCATGACTTTTTTTCCCGTTATAGATAAATATATCCCTGTAACGATAAAGCAACACACAGGGAAAAGAAGTTTAGTGAAAACGTATTCAAAGCAAATAACTCTAAAAGAAATAAAAATCTTCCTTTTTTTCCCCCGAAATTAAGGAATTTCGGCGTGGGTTAAACCATGGTATAAAGCACTGGGAAGGATGGGTGGATAAACCACACGGGCCCGTTGGAAAAACTTTCCCTGGTGTGAGTTCAAAATGCCCCATCTGGGCTTTTCAGGGTAAGTTTGGTGACTGATTTCATTACCCTGAAGGGCAGGATCAGACCCTGTGGTCGAGGCAGTGAACTTGCCTCAGGCATCGCCTGGGATGGAGTTACTGTGAATTCCCGACTTAATGAGGCATGAAAAGGACCAGCTGCAGAGTCTCCTCTCAAAAGATTTCCCTGCCAGCACCAAAAATCTCTCGAAGTCGCCCCCGAAATTAGCCGGGATGGGCAGCTTGGCTCTTCCCCCCTCCCCAGGCAGAGGGGAGCAGGGATGGAGGGCGGGACGAGGGTCCGAGCGCATCCAGCCCGCAGCCCCTCGCTGCCTCCTGGGTGTTTCCAGGCTGGGGATGGAGACTCAGATCCCAGTTTGCCATATCCCCATTCCCTTTTATTTTGCTCACAGCGGGGATTTTACTGCGCTGTGGCATCGCGGACGTTGCTGTGGTTGGGAATAAATCGGGGTGAGCGCTGTGGGCATTCCCGGTGGGTGCTTTTGGGGTTTTGGTTTTTTTTGGCTAAATCGAAGTCAGGGCTCCTCAAACGGACGCTGCTGGAACACAGCAACAGCATCTGGGAAGATCAAAGCCTGGAGCAGACACTGGGTTGGAAAATGTCTTCTCTGCTGCTGGTGGGGGAGAGATTGGGAACCAGATCTTAAGCTTTCCCATAGGGATGCTAAGAGATCTGCCCCGCCGCATCCCGGGGCTGACAATTCCAGTGATTCACTGGCATTTGTTACAACCCTCTGCCCTACAAGCAGCCCCTGACCTTCCCCACGCACCAAAGGACAAGGTGGCTGGTCCCTGTGGGGTGGCAGGCGATGAGGGGGGCCCAGCATCAATCCCCTCCCTGATCCCGGAGGGATGGGACCGTAGGACAGAGGGAGGGGGCTGTAGGATGGGACCGTAGGACGGAAGGATGGGGCCATAGGACAGTGAGATGTGGCTGTAGGATGGCTGGAAAGGCTGGAGGACGGAGGGACAGGGCTGTGGGACAGCGGGAAGGGACTGCGGGACAGCGGGAAGGGGCTGTAGGACGTGTCTGCATTTTCCACAGGACCCTCCATCCCCCGTTTCGCAAGCGGCCGCATTTCTCACCTCAGCCCCGCCGGCGGGGAAGGCTGGCCCAGGGCTTTGTTCCCCCGCCTCGGGGTTCAATCCACCTTCTGCTCTCCCTCCTAATTTAATTGTCACCCGTCAGTCTGGGATTTGGGATGAAACCCGCAGAATCAGGGTTTCTAATCTTTGAGCAAGATCAAGCTCGAACACACAACTATTTATTCCCCCCCTCCCCAAGCCCCCAAGCAGTAGAATTTAAATTGCAAATAAAGCAACGATAATAATAAAAATAAAACCATCACGGGCACTCTGTCGTCCTTATTAATAATTCAATTCCTTAATTAAAAAATGCACTGTATTACCAAATACAAATCCTCATGTTGCATAGAACAGCCATGGGGCTGTTTACATTATTATGTAAATAACATATATTTATAATATATTATAAATGTTGATGAATTTTTGTGGAGCAGTGAAACTTAAGGCAGTGGATGGTGGTGCTTAATCTAAGACTTTATTAAAGCACGATGGAATATTTTTCTCCTCCACAAATGCACCCATGTGCATTTCTTTATCCCTGCAACAATAACAGCAATATTTTTTTTTTTTTAAGAGACAGCCCATATTTTGCTCTCTCCGTATTTTTTGCCAGCAATTTTAGAGGAAAGCAGCAAAATCCTTGGAAACAGATGAGAGTATATAGCAGGCAGTGTATTCCAAAGGAAACCAAGCCCGATCCTGACGCCTCTGTGCTCTTCTGATGATAGGAAAACCTTGGCTTGGCCAGCAAAAAGGGGTTCCCCAAAACTGGTTCTCCCAAATGCAGAGGGGTATTCTGAACGGGCAAAGCACCTCACTCTGCAAATTTAAGGATGCATGGAAAAAACCACCAAAAAAGCACCAAAGAGGAAATAAAATCCCAAACTGGGTGAAAAAGCGGCAGTTTTCATGCCTAAAGGCCAGCAGCCTGTTGCTGCAGAGGGAGGATATTTGCAGGGGCTGTTAAAATAAAGGTGGAAAAGTGCAATTTTAAGGAAAATTCAATTTAAAAATATTTATAGTGTTGTCGCAAAACCTTCAGAGGTTTTGTTTCTCATCAGCGCAGGGCCCTGGGCTGAAACTTTTTCTCTTTGAGCCCTGCAGAGCTTTGCAAGCGTAGGGAAAAAGGGATGCAAACATAATATATCAACTTTCAGAGGTTTTATTCCCAAATTCACGCACCAGCCTGATGTGTCCTTCCCTCCCTTCAATTTCCTTATTGAAAAGGAGGTGCAGAAATGGGATATTTGGGGATCTCCCCCTGCACGGTGACAGTCCTGGGGGTTCACAGGGTAGAGGAAGCCGAAATATTGGCTCCTTCGAGGTTTTTGCAACCCAATTATAAAAACCTTAACAAAGCTTCTGCTTCCCATTTGGGGCTCATTGCTGGCTGTAAAACCAGGTGGGAATCTACCTCAAGAGCTCAGTCCATGGGCTTAGAAAAGAAAGTTTTGCTCCTGCTGGGAGGGAAGAGGCAGCAATGCAGATTTTTGCCGCGCCAGCCCCGCATTACAGGGACGCGGATCCCAAATAACTCAATCACGCCGCGGTGTAACGACCAGGTTGGGTTGTTACGGGTGCAAGTTGCTTTGGAGTGGGGGAATGTGTGTAATTATGCCTGTAGGACTGCAAAAAGGGAGATGGGGAATATTTGGAAGTGCCCAATATTCACCTTGTCGGCGGATCGGAACCGGCACTGCCGTCTGGCAGGAAGGTGTAAATGTGCCTTTGGTGCGCGAGTGTGAAACGCTGCTTAAACAACCAGGGAAATAGGTGAGAACACGCTCTGACCTCCCAAACCAACCCAAGTTACAGAAGCAAATTTCATTATGAGGTTGGATCGAGGGATTTTTTCTTTTAATTTTAAGAAAAACCGGAGTGTCTCCTTCGTGGGACAAAACCCTCGGGCCACATCCCACGCTACGGCAAAATATGAAAACCTCTCCTGCCTTTCCAAGTCTTCCCCACATCGTCGGTCACGGTGACCGGGGCTGAGCTGCAAATACATCTGTAATGACAAATTAAACCCAACGATCTGCCATGCCTGAGCAGTGAGGTCTTTCCACACACAGGCGCTCGCACGTGCGTGACAGCCCTTGGAAATAATTCCAGCACCGTTGGCACGAGTGGCATTAAAGGCTCTTTTGAAAGCCCCCCGTGTTTTCAAACCTACTCCAAAAATACTGTTTGTTGGGTTTTTTTCCACTTTTTCCCCCTTTTTTCCGGGAGCTCCTTGCTGCAGGGTATGTTGAGCTTGCAGTATTCCCCGCGCTCCAGAGCCCTTTTAAACGCTCGCGGCGCTCGGCGGTGATTTCTGTTTCGATACGATAAGCTCAGGCTGGATTTTCTCATCCCCCAAAAAAAGAACAGGCGGGTGCTGGGTCAGCTCCAAAAGAAGAGCCAGGCAGAGATTTTCCAAGTTGGATGCAGATCTGACCCCGACATCAGCGCTGAAATGTTTCAGCTTTGGGGTTTTGGCAAGACCTGGATTTTAAAGTCAAGTTTGGGGCAGCGTCAACTGGAAGCAAAAATAATTTTTTCTCTTCCAAGAAGTGCCCAGTGATTAATTTTTTTCTCAATTATTTGCTGGCACAGAGGGGTTTTTTTGCTTAATTAGGTGGATACCTAAGTGTAGGATGAAGTCTGTGCTTGGGGGGCAGCAAAGTTGGATCCTTCCAATGTTTTTTTTGCTTTCCCTGTCTTTCTAAGGCCAAACCTGCCCAGGTTGCAGGATACGCCACCCCCTAAAAACCAGATTCCGTATGGACTGTGACAATAAAAAACAATCTCAAAAATACCCACGTTCCTTGCTCAGAGCTGAAAACATCCCCATTTTAAAGCACAGGGAGGTTCACAGGGAGCTGGTGCAGGATCAGGCCCATGCAAGATTCCATAGGGAAGAAACCCAGCCCACTGCAAACTACATGGGAATTCACATGTTTTCTCAGGGAGGTGAGGCCCCAAAATCCAGTGGGACCTTCCTTTTTTTCTGAAAAGCGGCTGCTTGGTTTATATGTTGCAGCATGAAGGGATTTGTGGGGGGTTTTAAATTATTTTTAGTCCTCCCTAAAGCCTGTGAGACCCTCAGCGGAGCCAGCTGGGCTCAAACTGCTCACACCAGCCTTGGGAGAGACTCAGAAATCCATTTTGTTTGTGAGAGAGGGAAAAAGTAATTCCTGGAAAGTCAAAAAATAATATTTTTTCCAGCAGAGGTGGGGTGAGGGCAGCCGGATGAGGGATCCCGCAGGGCTGATCTCCCGTCTCCACCAGGGACTGGTACTGGATTGCTTCTGAATCTGGGATAACAAAATCGCTGCCTGGAGATGCTTCCTGCTAATCCCTGGGAATTAAGTTGGTGTCTGCCGGGGGAGCATTTCAGGAGAGGTCCCGTGGCGGGACGCTGCTCCTGCTCTCCTTCCCAGAGCTCAGCCCTTTCCCGTTGGGCGATGCTTCCACCGCGGTGGATTTACAGCGAGCTGGGATGGGGCTGGGTTCTCACTGCCATCGGACTCTCCTCAAAAGTTAAACCCAAGGCAGGGGTCAGAGGTGAAGCAGAGAGAGGGAGAAGGACACCATGCCAATCCCTCCGAGCAAGATTTTGCCAATTCTTCCTGGTTTTTCCACATGGAGCTCTCTGTGTCTACAACACTTAAGCAGATTCCAGGTTGTCCTCTGACCTTCAGGGCCAGGGGGCTGGGCTGTCTCCTTTGGCTCTGCAAACACCTCCAGACAGTTCAGGAGGCATCTCCCTCTTGCTGGATTCCCAGCTGCCCGCCTCTGGCTGTTGCCAGGCCCCATGCTTTGGTGCACCTCAATTTTCCCTCAAGCTCCAGCTTCCGGAGTCCTGTTATCATGTGTCAGGCTCTGCTCTTTCAGAAAGGGAAAGAATAGCTTTTCCTGGACAAGGGAGAGGCTGGAAAACCGTGATTCCTTCATGCTGAAATTCTAGACGAGGCAAAAAAACCCCAACCTAATATTTATTATTTAAACTCCTACGAGTTTCCAAGCCAGGCTCTTGGGTTTGCAAGCCACCATTATTCAATATTCAGGTCTTGCAGTGCTGGAGCTGTAAAAAACATCAGTGAGGCCGCGAGTCCCAGACATCAGGACTCCTCCGGGTGACGTTTGGTCCCAGATGTCTGAGATTATTTTGGGAAGGGAGTGCTGGCCCCAGGGGCTGGCTGCCCGGGGGACTGGCTGCTGGGAAGGACTCCGAGCTGGGACGTGCCTGGGTGGTGTGGAGCATGAGAGGGGCAGCTGTTTTGGGGTGGGGGGATGCCTCTTCCTCCTGCTCCCCTGGGCTGGGATGATGCTCTGGATCCTGGGCATGACTTTTCCCATGTTCAGTCCCTCCTTACTTGCATGGGACAGATCAGTGATGCTGTGATTTATCCTGACCCTCCGGATGTGAAGGTCTGGCCTCGAGGGTCTTTCCACTTCCCAAAACAAGTAGGACCACAAGCAGGAAGGTGAAATCCTGCTCACACCCCCTTCCCTGTGCCTCCAGCTGGGGAAGGGTCTCGCCCTGTCACAGCTTCCTGGCCTCCCCAAGCACTTCTACTCCCAAACCCACATCCCAGCCAGCCTCTGCCACCTCCCTCCACACAAATCAATAACAACGGGTGAGCAGGTTAATTATAATCACAGAATAAACGCCGCGGTCTCAAAGTTCACCCAACTTCAGCAGCTTTTCCAAACGAGCGGACGGCGCCAAGAAACTTTCATTGATTCCTCCGGGGCAGGTGTGGGAGTTTGAACCTGTCCCCAGGCTGATCTTGATTCGAGACCTACTCGATTTTCCTCTTTATCTCGACTTTCGCCTATCTTATAATGCCTGTTATTTTAGATAAAAAGTCCAATCAATTGAGTTAGAAAAACTGCAGGTTATATGTGGCCCTGATAAGTTGGGTACCTGCCGTTCCATTGGCCTGGGCTGCGGAGTGACCTTTGCAGATGCTTTATCACTCCCCCCTCCCGCCCCGCTCGGGGGCTGAGTTGACTTAACGTTGAGAATAACTAATAAAAGAGGAAAAGAGAAGGGCCAGGGGTTAGACAAACTCGCTGTCCCCCCTAACGTGATGAGCCGTAGTAAACACCTTTTTGTTTGTCCCTGGCTGGAGTCCCGCAGGGAGGCTGGGATCTGGCCTGGCTTGTGCTGGAGTAGCTCCTCCGAGTGGGATTTATCGGTGGAACAGCTCCGAATCGGAGGCAGAGCCTGTGTCTGAATTAGTGAAATTAGAAGAAAACTGGGACAGGGGTTTGGATATGTCAATATTGGTCAGTGCTGTACTGCTCGGAGAGAGTTTGGATGTGTGGAACAGTCCTACACATCCCATATATTCCTACACATAGTATATACAGGTTTTATATTTATAAAGTGAGGGGTTTTAATATACCATATTTGTTTTATGTATATAAAGTGAGTTTTTTAAAACATATATGTCTGTGTGTGTTATATTTGTGCACACATATATAAAAAGATATACACACACAAAATTCTCTATAGTCACAGAATAATAATAATTTTTATAACTAAACCAGAAATAACTGATTGGAGATGATTCCTAGCTTCCTACAATGGAATTCTTAAGGACATCCCAGGCATCCCTGCCTATGGCAGGGGGTTGGAACCAGATGATCTTTAAAGTCCCTTCCAACCCAAACCATTCTGTGATTCTATGACATGGCATGTGTTTATATACAAATGTATATGTTTATGTATAACACACACACAAATATAAAAATAATACGATTGATTGCATTCCTACAAGAAAGATTTTGCCTGTTTGATTTGGATAAATGTCTGTCCTTCTATCTGGGGGAAAAAAAACATTCCAGCCTTTGAGCTTCTGGAATTGTAGGATGTAGAAATGCACATTGGATGATCCCTAGCAGGACAACCACCTCAGCAGTGGCTGAGGGCATGTGGATGAGGCTTGGGAATGCCCAAGGATGGGCATTCCCCCAGCTCCTAATGAAAACCCAACGGCCCATGCTCTTCAATCACTGGCGAAGAATCATCCCAGGGTTGTCCTGTGCACGGCCAGCAGATGGACTCGATGATCCGTGTGGATCCCTTCCAGCTCGGCATGTTCTGTGAT
This sequence comes from Amblyornis subalaris, assembly GCA_018881555.1. NCBI lineage: Eukaryota > Metazoa > Chordata > Aves > Passeriformes > Ptilonorhynchidae > Amblyornis > Amblyornis subalaris. Next base: position 147,065 of record JACAXG010000206.1, on the reverse strand, counting down.
TCTGTGATAATTGTTGGCACTGCCCCTGACATGGTCCAAGCACAGACCATCTCAGCATGAGCCCAGCATCTCCCGGTGCAGGTCCGGGGAAGCAGTTTGAATGTGATTGGGGTCTCAGGACATCTGAACATGGCCAGACTCTGCTGGCTGGGCTCGGGGTCAGGGTTCACCAGTTACCCAATAACTGGCCCCGGTTCACCAGTTACTCCACAGCCATAAGGCCAGTTCCCATGGCTCAGCCACAGAGCTTGGCAGGACTCCACAGCACACCTGCTTGCGGTCCCCTGCTGGGGGGGACACCAGGAACGGCTGCACATGATCCATTACCCGTGCCCAACTCAGAAACAGCCGCCCAGGTGGGATCATGGCACTGTAAAGCCCAAGCTTTCCTAATCCTCTACATTTTTTCCCCATTGTCCCTTCCCTGAGCTCATCAAAGAAGAGTCTCTTGATGGGCACATCCATTTGGAGATGGGCTCTATTTCAAGGAAGGCAACGCTGTGGATGTTTTCCCTTTGTCAAAAGAGAGAAAAACCATTTCCAGGTGCCTCCTGCCAAGCAGACCCCGGGCTGTGGCCGACCCTATCTTGCCCATTCCCTGGGCTCTCCATGCTAATCTAAGATTTGTTAAAAAATATTTGGACAGTCGATAAGCGGAGGAATCTCTTGTTTATCAGAAGAGCCTCGGATATTTACAAGTGTAAGAACTGAAAGGAGGAGTGAGGAAGGGGAGGTCACCTTGGTGGGTGGGATCAGGAGTGCATCCCAGCAAAAGCAAGCAGACCTTGGAGTTCACTCAGGCACAGCTTGACACTCAGCAGAAGCCGCTGTTGGACGCCAGGTTGCTCTCAATGAGGTGGCCATGATCCCACCAAAAGCCCCTTGGGAGTGTGTGCATTCCTGTGTCCTGCAGAGCAGGCTGTGCACCTTTGGGATGTGGGACAGGGTCCTTCAGTGCGTGTGGACTGTCCCTCCGCTCTGCTCCGGCACAGCCACGGGGCTGGATGGTTTGGGCTCTGGTGGTTTTGGTGTGCTGGAAGGGCTGTCAGTGCTTTTCCAAGCAACCAGGCTGGCCATCCCCCCATCTCCTGCCCCTTCCCAAAACACTATTTAGATCTGGTTTAGAGGAACCCAGCTTGTTTCCACCCACCCTCCTTCCGTCCATTTCTTGCCTCCCCATCTCTGCCTGTGGCCTTTGAAAGCTTTCCCCTCGTCCCCCTCCAGTGTCACTCCTTGTCACGGGGCAAGGACAGTGTCACCAGGAGATGAAAACCCTTGCTCGAGGGAATCCTAGTGCAGAGCCAAGCCTGAACTCAACGCCAGGCCCAGAATTTGCCCAGCCTTCCCATCGTGGCCTTCTTGCACACGATCTCAGCTGGTCCTTTGGCTGCTTCCACCTCCACCGTCCTTCAAACCGCGGCAAACACATCCATGAAGGAAAGGAGTATTCTCGGCTGCTGGCAATGGTGTGTGCCACAGTCCTTGGCTTGCTGCAGGCAGAGGAGGGAGGGCTGCAGCCGAGGGACACAATGTTCCCTTTGCCTTGACGTGAAACATTTGGCCTGGGAAGGGGTGCAGGGGAACAGTCTCGCCGCGGTGTTTCGCGGAGCCGGGGAAAAACAGATCTCTCTGCCCTCTGGAAAGCCAGACTGGAGGTTGAATGTTTCCTCAGCAATAAGTAGAGTCTTTATGTTTTCAGAGGCAAAAACTGTTTGGGCCAGGCAGCCAACTGAGTACACAGCCATTTTCTCCACCATAGACGTGTCGGAGAAACCCTAAAACTTTCTGGGACAGCATCAAGCCATTTCTGTGAGGCTGCACAATGATGCTTTCTGCTTGAAACCGTGTTTCTGGCTAAGGGTGGGGAATTTACCTGGTTCTCCACTTCCTGCACGTGGTGCCTTCTGTTAATCCAGACCAGGGGAGAGCAGGGAGCCACATTCCCACCAGCACCCAGCCCAGTGATGGGCACTGCTCAGACAGGCACTGCCCTGCTCTCCCTGTGTCTAGATCCTGTTAGTCTCTAAAATAGTTGGACCCTGGATGAATTTCCCCCAAATTCTGTCAGAAACAGGCAGAGAAGAGGGAGCAAGGAGGAAAAAGCCAATGAGCAGAACCTGTTTTTACAGAAATACCCTTGGATCCTTTAGCTCCATCCTCAGCTTTTTGATCCCTTTGTGTGCCAAGCTGATGATGCCCCCATGGATAGAGGAAAGGCTCACTGACAGCTTTCCTTTGGCTACAGAGCTCCCCCATGAATAAATTTGGGCTTTTATTTTTTTAATTTGCGGTCGCTGCCCCTTTTACTTTTGTATCTTCTTGGTTTTTTGGTGCTATTGTGCTTTACAGCCCTTCTCTGTCACAGTCCTGGACCAACCAGCACTTTTAACTGCTGTGATCCGACCAGAAACCTTCTGGTGGGTTTTCCCCCTTGAAACTTCAGCTTCTGGAATCATGAAATTCATGGGAATATCTCAACCTGTTCCAAAGAAGTAGAAGGTTTCTACAAGTGACTTTCAGCTCCTCTACCTGCAGCAAAATGCTGATTAAAATTACCCCAAAAAGCTTGAAGAGTAGGAACAACTTCCAAACTGTCACTTTTTAATGGAAAAAGTCTTGGGATTTGGGACAAAGTGTCTGGGAGTGGTAAATCCTGTTTCCCCCTGCTGTGCTGTTGTGTCTGTCCCTTGAAGCAGAAGGTGAGGGTGTCCTGGGTGGGATTCCAGGGTGTCCCCGTCCTTTGCCTCAGCTGCGAGTGCCCCTGAGAGTCCATTTGGGATTTGTGTATACACAGGATCGTGGCTCTCACCTCTTATCATAACAAATTGTTTTAGGAAACTGCTTCTCTGCTGGGAAAACTGCTCTCAGGCTCTGTTTAGAGCCTGTAAGTGGCCTGGCTGTGTTTGAAGGACAGTTTCTCCTTTGCTGAGTTGCTTCATTGGGTTGAGAAGACACTTCTGCAGGGGGAACTGTTGATATCAAATATCTCCCCAGCTGTAAACAAAACTCCAGTGCTGTATTAATGGAAGTCTCTTTCCATCCCTCTTCACCCAGAGGGGGTGAAGGCAGGAGGGGAATGAAGGGAAGTAGAAGACAACCTCGTTGCAGGAGGGTCTGACCCAAAGCAGGGTAGGGAGGGCTCTTTGTCCCCTTCCACAGGCTGGTTCGAAAATAGAAATTTATAAACTGAGTGAGGGCTCTGAACTGAAGGATTCAACATCCTTCCTTTTTCTGTTATCATTCTGCTCCAATCTGAACAGATTTAATCACAGAATCCCAAAATGGTTTGGGTTGGAAGAGGCCTTAAAGCTCATCCAGTTCCAACCCCCTGCCCAAGGGACACCTCCCACTAGACCAGGTTGCTCCACGCCCTGTCCAGCCCGGCCTCGGACACTTCCAGGGATGGGTTGCCCAAAGGTCTGGATCTAGGAATGGATGTAGTGCCAGGCTGGCAGAGTTGGGCTTAGCAGAGATGGTGGAAAGAAGTAGCTTCAAGCCACTCTCCAGGCTCGAGCCTCGGGTTGAGTTGCAAGTGAGTATCTGGTTCTCCTGCTTGGGAAGGCAAAATTCCTCAGACTTAGGGTGGCCACGTCCTTAGTCAGAGGTGCTGGAGGTGTGGGCTGGCTGGGGGGCTCCAATCTGCTTTTTTTGATGATCCCAGCATTGTCCATACAGGTCGATTTCTGCAGTCCTGGCAGCGGATGTGAAGAACCCCTCCCAATGACTAAGTGTCACAAAGGGCCACATCCAAGAATTCTTTTTCCCTACCAGAACCCAGTGCCCCACTTAGGACTTGCTCCTGGCTCCCTGGGGACTGGATGTCCCATTGTGGAAAGTATGCCTGACATGAGCGCACTCAAGGCCTCACCCAAGATTAGGAGGCTGTTGTGCAACACACAAGTGACATTTCCTGCCCCGGGGACCTTGCAGTGCTCATAAGCAGTACATGTGAGGGGAAAAATCTTTCACACAGCAAGCTGATGGCCAGGACAGGGACGGGACACAATCATCCTCTCCACTGGTCATTCAGCGAGATTTCGTGATCTACTTTCATGTGAGAAGCTCCTTCATTGACTAAAGGCAAGGTTTTATGAAGAATTAAGTAGGAGGCCATCAGCATTAGTCAACACCAGGGACCCAGCCCATAAAAAGGACTGAATGACCCCAAGATACAAGATAAGGGCTCAGGCAAAGGCACGTGGGGAAGCTAAATGTTCAAAGAGGAAGATGAGGCCACCCAGCACACACGAGGCTCCTCCAGCCACGGGCTGACATCCTCCTCAGCCTGATCAGCAAATCCTTTCCCCAACCCTGTCCCAGCGCTGGCTGTACCTGGCTTCGGGAGAGGGAGTAAATCTTTCCAGCAGAAGGGCCGTTACAGAGGTCAGAGGATGGACCCATAAATCTCCATTATCAGGCAGCGGCTCCTGTGCCACGGAACGGAAATTATTGCCCTGAGTGCGACTGGGGGAGCCTTTCCTTCCCCCCTCATTGTTCAGGGCCCTCCGGGAGCCGCTCGGGCCATTTGCTGCCTGAATAAACGCTTCCTTTCCCGGCTGCAAAGTACAAGGAATAAGTGTCAGGGGAACTCATAATGCCAGGATTTAGAGCTCCAGCCCCGAGCCAGAAGCCAAGGAAACACTTTGCTGCTTTTTCCAGGGGAGTCTCCTTAATCCCCGTTATTAATAGCAGCGACAAATTAAACAATCAGTGCACTTGAAGCCCAGTGACCTCCGTGCCCAATATAGCTCAGCCTGATGGTGGATCCCGGTGCCTGTGGGCTCTGAGCCCTGGGAACATTTGGGTTTCCTGGGTCTTGGACACCCACCCACATCAATCCACACGGGCTGCAGGTCTTCAGGTGATTCTTATTCATTGTTTTGTAGACCTTCAGGGGTTTTGAGAGCAGGGGGGATGTGTGGCCAGAAGAGCAGCTCAGAAAGCTCCCCTCAGCAACTTCATCCTTGAGTTTAGTGATGCTGTGAAATTATAGATATATAATTGTGTATATAATAATAATTATATATATATAATTATTACATCCATATAATATCTTCTAGAAGGAAATCCAGTCCCTTGTCTCCCACCCCTTTAGGGCCCAAACACCCTTTGTTCAATAAATCACATGCACCACATCATCTTCTCTAAGCCAACATCCAGCAGCGTCCAAGACACCTCCTTTGCCATCCCAAAGCATTCTGTGAAGCAGGTGAGGATATTTCTGCTCCAGGTGGTACCTCCCGAGGTCAAGGAGCTCTCTCTGCCTTGACAGGAATGTTTTTAACGAGGTTGCACTCTGTGGGTGTCACCTGACTCAGCACTGGGTGGTGCACGGAGGGGACACACCCATGTGATATGGCCCCCGTGAGGGCTGTGGTTAGGGAGAGCCACCCATTGCGTGGAGCCCTGGGAACAAAGGCTGTCCCTTCCCCATCTGGAGCAGCAGCCATTCCTGTTTATGGATGTTCACGAGGATCACCTTTGCCTGGAGGTCCGAGGGGAAAGCCAGGCCTAATGTTATTGCCACGGAAGCAGAAACAGGACTTCTGGAAACCTCAGCCAGTGAAAGTTTGGACAGGGCTTGGAGCAACCTGGCCTAGTGGAAGGTGTCCCTGCCCATGGCAGGGGGTGGGAATGAGATGGGCTTTAAGGTCTCTTCCAACCCAAACCATTCTGGGATGCTGTGAAACTCCCTCAAGAGAGAAGCTCCAGCCCAAATCCCATGTAAAAAAAACCAACCAAACAAAAACAACCCCAAATCACCAAAGAAATAGGGAAGACTATCAGCCAAATGCAGATGGAAAAAGAGAGCAGGTCTCCAGGCAGGTGTGCACTGGTGTTTCGGAGGTCTGATGGCAGAGCAACAGTGAAAATACCGTGGGCGCTGGAGCTGGGTGTCCCACTCTTGGCAAATAACACTCAACACTCAGCAGAAAATTTGTTTATTTCCAAAAAATAGGAGACTTATGTTTTGCCTGGTTTCAACTCCACATCCTCTGAGTTTGTTCTAAAACCAGAAATATATCCATACTTGACATTTTTTGAGGGACCTTCTTATTCAAGAGCTAGTCCAATTCTTAACATTTCCGAGGGACTGTTAGGAATTTTCTCCTTTTTCTTTGATTATATTTTGGTTTCCTGGTGGAAAAATCTCCAAGAAAGATCAATTTTGTAATTAGTCACAGGCACAACTTAAATCGCTCAAGTATAACTGTTACCTTTTGATTACCTCTGCTCTGCTAAATTCTCCCTGGATTATGTCCACAACTCTGTAATGAATTATTTTCAAAGAAGAAGGGATTTTCTCACAGCACAAAAATTACTGTGAAAATACTTTGGCTTTTTCTTTGGAAAATGATAATCGAAAACCTCAACAACTTCTAAGATGAAAAAAAATAGTGAAATGTTTTCCTTTCTTGAGATTTTTCAAGGAAATGAGTCCTTTCCTGACCAGCTGTTCCAATCCCTTCTCTTTTCAAAGGAAGTTTATTTGATCTAGATTTTGGCTGTGACTCAATTGTCATTTTAAGGGGGAAAGTGAGGGTTATGGTATCACTGAATCCATGTGGACAAAAATCGCCTGGAGGGATTCCCATCTTTTCGAAACTGCCAGAATTGCTCAAGGGTAATGAGATTTTCCTAAGATGCTGGGAAGATACTGGATTCCTGCTTTTCTGGCTCCAGAGCTGCTTTCTACCATTTCCTCATGGGCACACGGTGTAATCTCCTGCCATTTTTAGCCTGGTTTTCTAGGGAGAATTAGGCTCACGTGAATTTTTTTCTCTGTGTCTTTGTTTACTGGCGCCACTTCATTAATTTTTTTGTCCTTTGGCCGCTTCACGGCCAAAATATGCAGTTTCCTGCAGATTTTCCAAGAATAGTCTAGGGAAAAGAGAAAATAAGGCCACGTCTGAACATAACCCTTGCTAGACAGCAGAGAATCCGCACGGGATTGAGACACAGCTCCGCAAGAAGCCAAATTTTGTTGGTTTGCTCTTTGGGGGACAATTGTCTTCCAGCAGGAAGCTGAGATTTTTGTGTAAAAAGCAGGTGGACAAGTGAAAAATACAGTGAAGTTCGTGGTTTCTGGAAGGCTTTGTACGGAAGGGGGAGTGACCTGAGTCTTTCCAAAGGATGGTGCAGTCGAGGAGGTTGTGCTGACCTTTGCACCTCCTGCTCCTGCCACAGCCAGAGGGGTTGGACTGGCCCAGCGCAGGGCAGTTCATGAAATCAAGTTTGTGTTGGAAGGGACCCTAAAGATCAACCAGTTCCACCCCCTGCCATGGCCAGGGACACCTTCCAGTAGCCCAGGTTGCTCCAAGCCCCATCCAACCTGGACTTGGACACTTCCAGGGATGGGGCAGCCACAGCTCCTCTGGGCCACCCGTGCCAGGACCTCACCACTCTCACAGGGAAGAATTTCTTCCTGACATCTGATCTAAATCTCTCCCCTTCCAGTTTACACCCATTCCCCCATGTCCTATCACTCCATGCCCAATTGTCCCTCACATCCCAGCTGCAGCCGAGCCCCAGTGCAGGAGGTACGAGGAAGGCAATGGGTGAATGCTCCAAGCCCTGGAATGTGGCATCAAGCACGATGGAGATTTCCATCAAAAGCTGAGCCTCTGACACACATAAATTCCCAAGGATGCCTGCTAGTTGTCAGCCTGAGCTGGGGTTAGAACCACAGAGCCATGGAATGGTTTGGGTTGGAAGAGATTTTAAAAACTATCCAGTTCCAACCCCCTCTTCCATGGGCAGAGAACCTTCCATGTGGATTCCTGTGACCCAGGAGATGTTTCCCATGCAGAGAACAGGGGGAAGGCACATGAACATCCCCCACCTTGGCTCTCTGCAGCCATTCCCCCTGGAATGGAACATTCCCATGGGGAGCAGGGCACATGGAATAGCTTTCCCTGCCTCGCTGAGGTGCTCGGGCAGCTGCCTGATCTCTGGGCAGTTCTGCTCTGCGTGGTTTGTGTTTATCCATGGTCACAGGAATCTGTGCTGATCGCAAACAGGGCTGTTCGCCTGCCCCCATCTGCTTGCCCTGGCTGGGGCCAATCTCAAAAACTGGAAAACAGCAGAGCAGAAGGGAAAGGTTTCTATTTCTGTCTCCCGATATCCGTGTCCCAGCACATCCCTGATGCCACAAAAGTCCTGCAGCCAACGCTGTAGGACAGGGAAAGGAGTCCCTCTTCCCAATAATCCCGCAGGGCTTCCTTGGGGAAGGAAGAGCTGTGTCTTGCAATCCATAAAATCTGAATGTTTGTGATTTCTTGAAACGTCCCTTCTGGGCTAAACTGAGAACCAGAGCAGCAATTAAAGGTCTGGCCGCCTAATTAACCCAGCGTTTTCCCTTCTCTCCCATCACGGCAGCAGAATTTTTCGACGATTACTCCGAGGGGCGAGAATGTGTCAACTGCGGGGCCATGTCCACCCCGCTGTGGAGGAGGGACGGCACGGGGCACTACCTCTGCAACGCCTGCGGGCTCTACCACAAGATGAACGGCATCAACCGGCCCCTGTTCAAGCCCCAGAGGAGGCTGGTAAGTCAAGACCACTCAACGCTTGTGGGGCGAGGAGGAGGCAAGGGGATGCCAGGGGTGTTTCGACTCCTTAGGGCCCCAGCCGAGGTGGTTTTGGTCCAGATTTCCAAAATGAGTCAGATTTTGTCATGCTTGGGACACTCCAAGACCTTGTGCTGTCCGGAGCAGTTCTCCAGACGCTCAGCCAGGCAGTGGAAGGGCTTTAGGACACAGGGTGATTTTGGGGTTTGTGGTGTCGCTTCAGCAAAAGCCAGTCTTTGCTTTAGTGTCCCTGCAGGCATGTTAGGAGGAATGGAAACTCTTTCCAGTTCCAGCACAGTGCCAGTCCATCTTCTCTTACCCACGGGGGGCCCTGGTCACTGCTGGGTGACCCCCTCACTTCATGGTGACTTTTTTGGACACTTTTTCTGGATACCCTGCTCCCAGCTCCGTTGGGTGAGCTGAAACCCCCATTGTGGGGCAGGTCAGGGCACCCCAAGGCCTGTGGGGTCAGGGTGGGGTGTGCACAAGGAACCTGGGGGACAGGAACATGATTGTTCAGCCTGGAAAAGAGAAGTCTTTGGGGTGACCTAATGCAGCCTTCCTGAAGGAAGCCCACAGGAAAGATGGGGACTATTTACAAGGGAGTGACAGGCAAGGAGGAGAATGGCTTCACACTGACAGAGAGTAGGTTTAGATTGCATATTAGGAAGGAATTCTTCCCTGTGAGGGTGGTGAGGTCCTGGCACAGGTTGCCCAGAGAAGCCGTGGCTGCTCCATCCCTGGAAGTGTCCAAGTCCAGGTTGGATGGGGCTTGGAGCAACCTGGGCTACTGGAAGGTGTCCCTGCCCACAGCAGGGGGGTGGGACTGGATGATCTTTAAGGTCCATTCCAATCCCTTAAAATTCTATGATTCCATAACATTCTATGACCATGAACCCAAGCTAAAACCAGCCACCAAAGCACCCCTGAGAGCCAGGTTCCCACACTCCTTGTTTTCCACGAGGCTCCATCCCCACCCTGCCCTGCCCTTTGCATCGCTCAGCCCTGTCCGTGCCCAAGCCCAGCCGTCCCCTGCAAGTGCCAAAAGTGACACCGGCAGCCTGAGCGCTGCCACCAGCCACGGACACCCAGCGCCCTCTTGTGAAAAGCCCTTCCAGACACCGACTGATCCAGGCAGGATCTCACCCCGGCACCCAGCACCTCCCCTCCCTCATTTACCGGCCTCTAAAGCCTGAGCTTTGAAGGGTGAGGCAAGTGTGGAGGATGTGGCTTTTTCTTCCTCCACCTCCCACTTCCAAGCTCAAAACTTGTATTTTATATGGCTTCAAGCCCATTGCTTTCCCCTGTGGCCTTTTGAGCCTGAGTAAACCAGTTCACCCAGAAAGGGAATTTCAGGTCTGTTCCCCACACTAATTCATTAGTGAGAATTCCTATTAATTATCCATCTTTATCCAGAGGAGGAAAATACTGCTGGAAACTTCTCGCTTTTTTTAATCTTCCCCTCGAGTTCCCTGAGCAAAACAGCACAAAGCCAGCAAGGAGTATGAAACATTTATGGCATTGATAACATTTTCTTGGGATGGCCACAATGCCAGGAAGATGAAGGACTTGGGAGCCTGAAAAGGCAGGATAGTCTGAGATCCAGACACCTTAATGTAGGTGTGTACACGTGCAGGGGGTCTCTAAGCTGCTACTGGACCCGCTGGAGATCTGGGGCTCTGTTCAGCTGATGTGGGATTCTGGAGAAAAGGAGGCTCAGGGGGGGTCTTCTGGCTTTCCACAACTCCCTGACAGGAGGGGGCAGCCGGGGGGGGGTCGGGGAACAAGGGACAGAACAAGGGGAAATGGCCTCAAGATGTGCCAGGAGACATTCAGTTTGGACATCAGGAAGGATTTCTTCACTGAAACAGCGGCCAGGCATTGGAAAGGGCTGCCCAGGGAGGTGGTGGAGTCCTCATCCCTGGAGGTGTCCAAGGAAGGACCGGACGTGGCACTCAGTGCTCTGAGCTGGGTGACAAGGTGGCGATGGGGCACAGGTTGGAGTTGGTGATCTTGGAGGTCTTTTCCAACCTGCAAAAGCGCGAAAAGGGAGGGAGGCAGAGAAACAAGGGAGGCAAGAGGAGAGGAAATGGTGGAGCGAGCTGGTTGGGATCTGGGGCGCTGCCGGCGAGGGCAGGGCTGACGTGTCTCCTCGCTCCGTTGTCCCCGCAGTCAGCGTCCCGCCGCGTTGGGCTCTCCTGCGCCAACTGCCACACGACGACCACCACGCTCTGGCGCAGGAACGCCGAGGGGGAGCCTGTCTGCAACGCCTGCGGGCTCTACATGAAGCTGCACGGGGTAACTCCTCGCGGGGGGAGGGTGTCTGTGGCACCACGCCGGGGGCTGGGTCCTTCATGCACCTCCGTGCTCTCCTCCAGCCGCTTGCTGCTGCCCCTTTGGGTTTAGTCCCCCTCAAGGTTTATACCTGCAAGGGGGGATGCACGCTGGGCATTTCTCACACACTAATTCGGTCCCCTTTGCAAATAAGTCTTAATAAAACCAGGCCCAGAGTCTTCCCGCATAAATTCAGGCACTTTAGTAAAAAATCCAAGTGAGAAGCACAAAGAAGGGCTGAGCTCCTCCACGTGAGGTGTCAGATCCCAGTTAAGACTTGTCTGGACTTGTCAGGGACTTATAAATGACTTTTCTTCTATGGGAATCCAGATATTCTCTTCCTGCCCATGGTGGCTTCATGTATCGATGTCACACCTGACATATCTAGGAGAGTCCTGCTGCAGTCCAAGGCAGGACTCAAGATGGAAATCTCCAGCCTTTCTCCCATCACTCGGTGGCAATGGGCCCAGACCCATGGCAGACACAGGGGCCTTCAACACCCTGGTGATTGCTCAGTGGCAGATCCCAGTCCTGCTCCTCATTTCATCGGCAGAGGGGTTGGGACTAGATGGTCTTTAAGGTCCCTTCCAACCCAAACCATTCCAGGATTCTAAGACTGCTTCTCCTAAGGTTTTTATGCACCTTTACATCTGATAAAAATAATACAAAGCAATAAATAATTGCTTTATATTTTGCATTTCTTGCTTGAACAGTTTGTGCCTGACTAAAGTTGCTCTCAGTGATGTCCAGTGCTTGAGAGTAGATGAAAGAATATTCAGGAGAGACAGGTCAAAACTGGAAGTTAAGGTGGATGAGGGGAAGCCTCACCTGACCCAAAAATTCTTCCTAGAAATTCCAGTGTTTTTCTGACCATCTCAGTGGGATCAGGTGACTACCTCAGTGGTATAAGCTCCTAAGGGAGGTCTCCCCACTCTCTCCTGACCAGGGAATTTGGGCTCCATCTTCTTTTTGCTTTCAATTAAATCAACTCAACCACAAGTTAGAACTGGAATCACGTCCTCCTGGATGACCTTAAGGACATTCAGAAACCAATGTGCTTTTCTGTTTGGATCTCCAGGTTCCTAGGCCTTTAGCCATGAGAAAAGAAGGAATTCAGACGAGGAAACGCAAGCCTAAGAACCTTAACAAAACAAAGGCACCAGCAGGTAAGTGTTGAATGCAGGAGTTTATTTTATGTGTGTATGTGTGTGCATTTGTGTTTCTGAGCACAGTGTCCTCTGAATCAGAGATCCAATGACAAAACAGGCCAATTTTCTGAAAAACGGGAGATCTCTAAATACCTGAATATCCTTCCCGCTGATTTTTAATTTATTTTTACCACGCTAACTTCTGGGTGGGTGGGTGGGTGCAGCTCTGTACTGAAAGGCCTTTGGAAAGAGCCTGGTTTACCCCCTGATTTCTCCCAGGCCCATCCAGCAGCGAGAGTCTCACCCCGACCACCAGCTCCACCAGCAGCAGCAGCAGCACCACGACCACCGAGGAAATGCGCCCCATCAAAACAGAGCCCGGGCTCTCATCTCACTACGGGCACCCCAGCCCCGTTTCTCAGGTATGGAAGGGAGAGGCTGAGAGCAGGAAAAAAAACGGGAACCAGGATGGTAGACACGGGGACAACATCCTCAAAGCCTTAGTTAGGTACTTAACTCAGGTACCTGAAGGGAGCCTGCAGGAAAGATGGAGAGAGACAATTTACAAGGGCCTGGAGGGACAGGACAAAGGGGAATGGCTTCAAACTGCCAGAGGGCAGGGTTACATGGGATATTGGGAAGAAATTCTTGGCTGTGAGGGTCTTGAAGCCCTGACATAGGTTGCCCAGAGAAGCCCCATCCCTGGAAGTGTTCAGGTTGGACGGGGCTTGGAGCAACCTGGGATAGAGGAAGGTGTCCATGCCCATGGCAGGGGGTTGGAAGGAGATGATCTTTAAGGTCTCTCCAAACTCAAACCGTTCCATGATTCTGTGCTTCCAGAATAAGAAGGAAAAGAAGGAGAGAGGAGGAAAGAGCCTGCCCAAAGTATCCCACATAGGCTGCGATCTGCAGCTCTGCAGCACAGCCACAGACATGTTTTTACAGTAGCACCAGCCCACACTAAAGGGATCCACATGGTCCTCTAAAGTTTGAAGCTTTGTTCACAGAATTCTCCTTTTTCCATAGGCGTTCTCAGTCTCTGCCATGTCCGGACATGGATCATCCATTCACCCTGCGATCTCAGCCCTGAAGCTTTCCCCGCAGGCCTACCAGTCAGCCATCAGCCAGTCTCCCCAAAGCAGCTCCAAACAGGACTCCTGGAACAGCCTGGTGCTGGCTGAGAACCACGGGGACATCATAACTGCATAACCCGGCCTTTTCCCTACGAACTCCAGGCTGATCCGCTCGAGAGATGAAGAAGATGCCACGTAATCATCAAGTCCATGTTGTCTCCCACCTCCCCTCCTCTCCTGCCTTCTCTCCCCTTGTGAGATGTTCCAGCACAGAGGTAAAGAGAACTTATCCGAGGTGTAGGGGAGCTCTTCTGAAACGAACAGAGAAGACTCAAATCTCAAAGTAACTCAAGGATTTGAAGCCTTTTTTCCCCCACTTTAAATGAGCCTCTCTACTTGATTGTCACCACTTTCTATGAAACAGCCAGAAACAGAGATGGACACAGTTCTTGAGTTTTATTTAACAATATCTGGCATTGAAGACTTAGACAATGGTGGAGCAGAGACACTTCTTCTGTCACCATCCATTCTTTTCCTGAACAGAATAAAATTCTACTGTCTTCTCATTACCCAAATTCAGCGATCTTCCACCAAATGGAGCCAGTTCCAGGACAGTTTGCTGAACAGACTTCACTAGAGTTTCTTTAGTGGCTTTGGTGGATTTGATATGATGTAGGGCAGAGAGAAAAAGAGATACCCCCTTCCTCCTCAGCTCACACATGTAGAGCATTGTCTTTATTTTCCTAGATGGTGGAAAGCTCATGAATGTCTGTATTTAATAGTAACTCCTTTCCTATTTATCACTACAAATCACGGGACTGTGTTTCCAAAAGGTTGTTGGCTGAGCCTGGAGTAGGTCTGTCCAAAGTCAAAGGGGGATTTTGGAAGAAGGAACCTTCTGGAAGCAGGTAGATGAGACCCACGTTGGTCGCCAAATCCTGGAGGAAATGGCTGGGCTCTTCCCTGATGGATAGCAACAACCCAGGCTTAGAGATGATCCAAGAGCACAGCAAGTGAAAGATGCTCTTCCAACGCTGCTGTGCCACTGCTTTTCAGATAGATAATTTAATTACTTTGCCTATTTTTATGTTGGTTTGGATGCCACTGATGAAATCTGACTGTCACTTATTTTTGGCTGTACTGTGAGTGCCCACTCTCCCCCTAACAGCCGGCTCGTGACCATTTCCCACATCTAATCCTTTAGGATTTCACCTTTTGCAACAAGCAGTGGCTTCAGCCCCTAAGGGAGTTGGCAGGGGCCTTTTTCTTTACCAAGCACGTGCACAGACTCACTTGCCTGCAAGAGAAGCACAACTCCATTACACAAGACTCTCCTGTTTTCTTGCCCATAAGGCTCTCAGCTACCAGGGAATCCTGGCAAGTGGAGTTGGAAGAGATGCTAAGAGCTCACTGACTCACTCCCTTTTCCCAAAGGGATCAGTCCTGCCTAACCCAGCCCCGACTGCTCTGTCTCTGGCACATGCTTAAACTCTGGCACTGCAGATGCCACAGCTCCCCTGGGCAGTCCAAGTGCTTCACCAATGCTTCCCATGATGTTTGCATCAACATCTCCAGGGAAGGACAGCTTTGCCTGTCCACACAGAGAATTTCTGGGAGACCTCATCCTGCAAGATTCTCCGCTCTTGTTTCTGTCTGCTCCCAAGCTCTGTTACCCTTCTTGCCTCCCCAGCTCCTCTCTTTTTCCTCCCTGCATCCAGAACTCGAGTACAGAACTACCAAGTGAAAAATTTCTGAGGGGGATTGTGCATCCCTCCCAAATGTGCCATCCTCTGTTTAACATTCCCACAGGGAGTGTTTCCACACAAACACCAAGACACATGGCTTGGAGAAGAGGAGAGCCATGTACAGGTTTGAAGCAAAAGAATGGTATTGTGTTGTCTTTGTTTGAACTCTCCCTTTTCCTTCTGATGGTATAAAAGGTTCTCTAAGGAGAAGGATTCAACTGGACTGGTCATGACTGGAGCCTCCCACGTTCCCCATTCTCTCTCCATATCCCAGATTTGCCGGGTTTTGGAGGGGTGACAGAGCCTCCACACTCCCTAGAGAAAACCACCATGGCAATGGTGCCATGGGAATGGCTGGATGGGGTTTCCACTCTGTCTCGCTGAGCTAATGCAGTGTTTAGCCTCGTTAGTGCTAATTACAGATGAGGGAAAGACATTCATGAAACATGAATAGAAGTAAGTGAAATTCTGTGATTCTGTTCAGACCCGCTCAGCTGCAGAGAAGAGGGCAGAAATAGCACCTAAAAATATGAATTTGAGGTGAAAACACAAAGGTGTTTTTCCATTGGCATGAAGATCTCTGGCCAAACTCCTCCTTGAAGTAAATTCCTTTGCAAATGGCAGTTGAGCTCTCCTGGGATCTGGCTGTGAATTCCTGGCCGTAACAGACCAGCCTGCACCACAAAATGCCACTTGGCTCATGCACACTTTTGAGATATCCAGGACTACCCTGGAAAACCCAAGAGGGAGTGGAACCTCCTGGAGAGGAGCTGAAGTCCAGACCAACCCCACCCCCCATTTCTCTTTCCCTACGGAGGCTCGCAGTGGTTCTGTCCACCTTGCCTTATTGCTGTGCTCCTCCTCCTACCCTCAAAGCCAAATTCCCAGGTGGAATTTTTCTCCTGCCCTTAAAACCCACTCAGAGATGCCACAAAGGACTCTGCTTGCAATGCCAGAGGGGAAAATTCCGGCAGGACCTAAGTCTGCATTATGCTCCCTCAGGTTATCTAAATGACCACGGCAGAGATGCATGAACTGGTTTTTACCCTTCCTCAAAGCCGTAAAAACAATTCTAAACAGAGTGAGGAGCATTTTCAGGTCCCTGGTAACAGAACAAGGCATCTGCTTTCAAGAAGTGAAGTTCTGAGGGCTGTGAAGACAGCTTTAGGGGTAGAGGACAACTCTTTGGGGGTAGAAGTTAGCTCTGTTCTCCCCCCTTTTGTGCCAGAAGTAGAATTTTGGATACACCTGGTCCAGTGGCTCTTTTCAATCACCCAAAACTGTTGTAGAGCTGCTGTTGGTCCAGGAGCATTTTTTCCTTCTCCTGGCCAACGCTGATATCCTGAGAGACTGACCTCAGATACAGCAGCATCATTTCAGGTGGTGCTCAAACACACCAAAATTGATGGGTCCCCTTCTTCAGAGCTTGTAACGATCAAATTGCAGAGTAATTTAAATCAGAAGGGACAAGATCAGGTTTCTCAGGGCCCTGTTCAGGCAACTTTTGAATATTCCCACGGATGGAAATCCCACCACCTCTCTGGGTTCCTGTTCCAGTGTCTGACCACCCTCATGGTGGAAATGTTTTTCCAAGAATCATCGGCAAATTAAGTGCTCAGACTTGGGGATTCCCAAGCAATGAGCCATTGTGGGAGGCTGAAAGTTGTCTCCAAGCTCAGGAACCCCTCAGAGCCACATCTTGCAGGTAGGAGCTGGGATGGCCAACGCAGGATGACAAACTCCAGAAGTGACAGATGAAGGGATACTCACAGGATGAGAGGATTAAAGTGCCCCCACTTTCAGGCACTTTAAACTTGCAGGATACTCAGCTCCTTCTAGCAGGAGGGGCAACTTACAAAATTCCAGGTTCCACCTGAGCTCTGCTTTCCTGCCCCTGATGGAGGAGGCACTTAGAGCCTGCTTTGGTAATGAATTAGATACAATTATTACAGACCCATTAAGGCAAATTATTGCTTTTGTTATTGCTATTATTGCTGGAGAACCCAGTGAGGTCCATGACAGGTCCTGCACAAATACAGGACCGAGAACCATCCCTTCCCTGAGGAGCAGGAGGGAAGGGCCCACTCCTGCAAAAACACTTCAGCACGTATAAAAATGCATTTATGGGACTTGTTCCCTTTGAGATCATCACTAATCATGAACATTTTGCTGCTGAAGGGTTTGCAGCACAAGGTTTGGTTGTGCCAAACCAGACCTTGGCCATGGCTCTGTGGCCACCAGAGGGAGGTGGGCAGATGAGAACCAGGACGAGGAGCCAAGAAAGGTCATTTAACCATTTCTAAATGTCTTTGCTCTTTGTGGAAGTGCAATATTTTGATTCACTTCAGTTATTCTTCATAAATTGATCAGAAGAGATCCACAGATCACTTGCAATCTTTCGGGCTTGGATGGAGAGGATGCGATCAGGAGGAGCTCAGGAATATTGCAAGGGAGCGTGAAAACCAATCAACAACTCTCGATGTAACATTGAAGCTGTGACTATGTCAGGGGTGGTGTTTTGTTTTGCCCTTTTTTTTTTCTCCCCATGTACAAAGTTTGAAGCTTCCCAGGTCATCTGGGAAGGTCTCATGGAAACAGACACTTATTTGTGAGGGGGAGAGGGAAACCAACCAACTGAACAAGCTGTAATTATTTAAAGATGTAAAAAAATATCTATTATGAAGTAGTATGGCTACCAATCCACGTAACTTCTACACCTTTAGAACTAATGGAAATAAAACAATGATAATAAAACCCGAAGGTTTCTGCTTGACTCTGTTTACCCTCATGGGCTTCTTGGAGAAGGCTGGGGGTAAATGATGAAATATTGAAAACACATGAAATGCACTTGGAGAAGAAGTGGTGCAGTGGGTCCTGTCCCAGGGAGCTCACAATGAAAGAGTTCCAGGGTAATTTTAAGTCAGGAGGTACAAGATCAGTTTTTTCAGAGCCCTGTTTCAATCAAGTTTTGGATACCTACAAGGATGGAAATCCTACCACCTCTCTGGGTTCCTGTTCCAGTGTCTGACCACCCTCATGGTGGAAATGTTTTTCCAAATCATAGAATGTTAAGGGGTTGGAAGGGACCTTAAAGGTCATCCAGTCCAACCTCCTTCCATGGGCAGGGACAACTTCCCCTATCCCAGGTTGCTCAAGGCCTTATCCAACCCGGCCTTTGACACTTCCAGGGATGGGGCAGCCACAACCACCCTGGGCAACCTGTGCCAGTGTCTCACCACTCTCACAGTTAATAATTTATTCCTAATATCTCACCTAAATTTCCCCTCTTTCAACTTGTACCCATTACTCCTTGTCCTATATAAATGTCTTCTATAATAAATGTTAGGTTACTAATGGGAGGCAAAATCTTTGGTAAATTAATTGCCTAGATGTGGGGATTCCCAAGCAATGAGTTGGTGCAAGAGACTGAATGTCATCTCCAAGCCCTGGAGCCACACAGAATCCTTTCCCATATGTAGGATTTGGGACGGCCAACACAGGATGACAAACTTGAGGTGACAGACCCGGCAATGGAGCAACTCAAGGCCAGGTTAGACAGGGCTTGGAGCAATCTGGGATACTGGGAAGGTGTCCCTGCCCATGGCAGGGGGTGGAACTGGATGAGCTTTAAGGTCCTTCCAACCCAAACCATTCTGTGTCTATAACCTTAATACAAAGGAGGAAAAGCACCCAGTTCTGGTAACACCTCTAACACAGCAGAGAGGGGAAAAGCCCTTGGGGGCACATAAAAACCATCATGACTTCCCTCTTCTCACTAAATTTTACTTAGTGGGCTGTTGTTCAGCTTAAATGTTTCCAGCTGAACTCGGAGACAACACCCTCAAGCTGAAATCACGTTGCCAGCAAGGGCTGTGCTCATCCACCTCCACCCTCTGCAGGGGAACAGCCGCCCTTTAAGCACCCAATCACCCTCCCAGGGTGCCCAGCTTCCCGCCCAGCCCAACCAGCTCCCAGAGACCGGTACGACTGGTGGGGTGAGAGAGGCCAGCACCTGATACCCGCCCGTTCCTCCCCCAGCAGCCAACTGAGGAGCTCCCGTGCTATTTGGGGGGAGGATCTTCCTCCCCTATAAAAGGAGGTGGGTGGAAGGGATTTGCCTGTAGGAGATCCTGTTGGGGGTGGGTAGGGAACGGGGTGAAGGTGCTGTGGGAGTTGGTTGGGGGTAGAGGATGGGCTGTGGAGCACTGAAGAGCAGAAGGGGGTAATAAAGGAGAGGGGGAAGGCTGAACAGCCTGGTCCCCAGGCTTGAGAGCTGGATGCAGGAATGGGGGGCTTGGGGGGAGTGCTGAGGATGCCTTCACTGTCCAGTGGAGATGTGGGTGAGAATGGGGTGGGAGCTTAGTGCCTGTTCTTTTAGGATGGCTGCAAATTGATGCTTGGCTGAGTGTGAGAAAGTGGGGAGCTCTGCACCCCCCTGATTGCATCTGGAGGGTCAGGGCTGTGCCTTGAAACACCTCCAGGAGCCTTGCCGAGGGTGTAGGGTCACAGGGGGCCTTGCTGCAATCCCTGGGTGCAGGATGGCAGCGTGGGCTGAGCTGGATGAGCCTTGTCCTTGCTCTGTTCCGCTGTGGGTGCTTGGCTTCCGTCTGGGTACAAGGACTGGGAATGAGCCCATACAGGGTGAGGATTTTTCCTGGAGGCCTGGCTCCCTGCCCCAGCTCTCCAGAGGTACTAGCTCAGGTGGTCATGGCTGGGGAGATGGGTGTTGTGCCCTGCAGAGGGCTGGGGATGGTTTTCCTCCTCATGCTCCTCAGAGTTGGGAGCATTTTGGATGAGACTGAAATGGGTCTGGAGTAAAAATGAGCTGCCTGACATGAAGCCAGTGCCTGGAAATTTGGGGCAGACCCCGTGGATGACCTATGCCCAGCTGCTTCCAGGGATCCAAACTGCTGCTGGTGCCTCTGGCAGCAGGTGCATCTCTTTAGCTGTCTCTTGATCAACATAATATGCAGATTTTTTTGGGTGAAACTGGAGCAGGCCTGTGAATAATTATCACATGCCCTTGAGGACTGAAGCTCAGTCTTTTACGCTTGCTAAATCTGATTTTGATGACCACTTAATATCTTTATCTGAATCTAAGACATTCAATTAATGTTCCCTGATGAGTTTTCCTCTTGAGCCCTTCCAAAAGGGATTTGGTTTGTGCTGCAGCACAGGAAGGCTTTTACAGCTGTGCTGCCATGCCTGCTCCTGTTGAGGGTATGTCAGCTTGCTGCTCCTCACAGCCATGCCAAGGATGTCCCCCTGCTGTGGCAAGAGCCTGTGGCCCTAGAGGCTTTGTTTTTAGTCACTCTGAGCTGCTGCAGACATGGGCTGCTGTCTCTGAGCCAGCCCAGGCAGTGGAGAAGCCGAGATGCTGGCATGAGGTGGGAATGGCTCTTCTGGAGGGGGACCCCAGGATTGCTGTTGACTTTCATATTAAGCTGTCTCAGAGCTCTGCCAGGTAGCTCAGAGCCTTGTACCAAGTGCTGTGGAGCTTGAAGCTGAGCCTCTGGTCAGTGCTGGTCTCTGGGATTAGTCTGCAGGGAGAACTGCTGCTGTGAGATGAAAGCCAAACTGAACTTTCCTTGTCCTGGAGCCTGCTTCCTTGTACATCCACTCCTGGCAAAAGTCCTCAGAAGAACTGCAAGAGGCTGGGATTTCATGCCAGAAATGACTCCTTATGTATTGGTGTGACTTCCTGGAGAGAGCTGCAGAATGGTGCTGCTTCATCTCCCCCTCATCCAGAGCCTTCTCATCCTAGATGCTGTTAGCAGAGTGTAGGAATGCTCCCAGACTGGTTCCATGCCATTGCAGTCAGTGGGGCAGGCAGTAGGTAAAGGAAGGGGTGGAGATGCGCTAATTCCAGAGCTGATTTTTCCATGGGAGCAGCACTTCCCATGGTGTGTCAGGAAAAAGATGGGTCACTGGCCTGTGCTGGTTCTGGGTCATTAATCATAAAATCACAGAAGGGTTTGGGTTGAAGAGAACTTAAAGCTCATCTACTTCCAACCCCCCTGACATGAACAGGGAAACCTTTCACTACCCCAGGAAAAAGGACTTTGGGAGATTCCCCAGGCCAAATTCCTGCTTTCCGGGTGAAAACTGCCATTAGAGCAGGTTGTTCAGGGTTGTGTTGGATTAAATTATATATATATTCCCTAGGATGGAAACTCCTCCACCTCCCTGGTCCTGAAAAACGTATTTGTCTTCATGGACTTTGCCACAGGGCCTTAAGGACGAAAATGTAGGTGAGGAGAATGTTTTGTGTATTTCTGAGTTGCAACTTCCCTTCAAGTCTAGGGCAGAGCATCAGAAGGACCTGCTAATCCCTCAACAGCTGCTGGAGATGCCAGAGGGCCCATCAGTGAGGAAGTTCCAGCTGCTGACCTCCCCTTTTGTGGGACAAGTGGTGGCCAAGGTGGGGGGAAGCAGCCGGAAGCTCAATGTGAATGACCTGAAAGCCCTGAGGCTCCAGGACTCCCAGGTGAGCTGTGCTGAAGGTGAATTTACACATCTGTGACAAGTCTGAGGGAAGCCACCCCTGTCCTGCACCTGGGTGACAGGAGGTGCAGAACCTGTGAATGTTCCCCTGAGGGTCTCACCTGGCTAAGTTGAGGTGTCTGTGCTGTGGGCACTTGTCAGAAGTCACACTGGGTTGGCCCTGATGAGCCTTCACTGGTCTGACACCTCCCAGATGATGATTTGGACCTGACTGGTCAAATCCTGGTGCAGCCTCACCTCCGATCAAAGGTGGGAAGCAGAATGAGAAGCACAAAGTGGGGGGAGTAAATCAGAAGCAATGATGACACATTTCAAACACCTGAGTGTCTGTCCCGGTGGGTCTCTTTGGCCTGATGGGAGCCCCTGGCAGGGATTCAAACTTGAGTGGCATCTGAACACTCTGTGCTTCAGGCAGGCAAAGAAAGGAATCTGCAAGGATGAATGCAGCTCTGATGGGAATGGCTTGGATGCTGATGAATCCCGTGTTCAGGGTGAGGTGATGTGCCCTCTAATAGAGGCTGTAGAAAATAGTCACTTGTATGGAAATAGCCAGAGGTTTTATCCCTGTGAGTGTTCCAAGTCAGGTTGGTTGAGGCCTGAGCAACCAGGCCTAGTGGCCGGGGTGTTGGAATGAGATCATCCTTAAGATCCCTTCGAACCCAAGCCTTTCTAGAATTCTGTGATCCTTTGTGGATCATCAGCACATCCCACCTCTTTTCTCAGGTTCATGGGAAGAACTTGTTCCTGGCATTTGGGGCAGCTGAAGGTCCCTTGGGACCAACTGCAGAAGAAGCAGTGCTGCAAAGGGAGGCTGCTTGTGGGGCACATTCTCCTGCCCAGGGAGGGCAGGGACAGGTTGGTGCTCCACACTCCCAGGATGAGGAGCTGCAGGAACTCCAGCACTTGGGATCTGAAGCCCCAGATGGAGCAGAGGGTCCTGGCAATTGGCTGCGCTTCCACTTCGGCATGTTCGGCAGTGTCCGGGCAAACAAGTTCTCGAGAGCAAACAGAGCCAATAAAAGGGGGGACTGGAAGGACCCTGTGCCCAGGTATTCCATGGAGTCCTCTTTCTCCCTGCCTCTTCTCTTTTTTCGCAATTTTTGTGGGGATACTCTTAGCCTTGATGTTCTCTGATAATTGCTAAGGCACGAGAGATGGCATGAATGGATGTGGGATGTGTTCAACCAGGGAATCCACAGTGGAATTGCAGGATGCAATTGCCTGCCAGCCTGGGGATCATAGGACCAATTTTGTTAAGATTTTTGTCTTAGAGAAGTTTTAGGATGCCAGGCTGAATCATGCCCTAAGAATGACATGATGACATGATGACAAGAAAAGTATTTTTTAAAAAGCCTTGGATAAATAGCAAACATCTCGGACAGCTGGAACCACAGGCTGGAATGATGCTGTTGAAGGCAGCAGTGCTTTGAAAACACGGCTACAGTCCATGTCCTGAGTCCCACTGGAAGTGTCTGAGCAAGGGGGAACAGGTTTCCCAGAGAAGCTGTGGCTGCCCCATCCCTGGAAGTATCCAAGGCCAAGTTGGATGGGACTTGGAGCAACCTGGGATAGTAGAAAGTGTCCCTGCCCATGGCAGGGGGTGGAATGAAATGAGCTTTGGGGTCTCTTCTAACCCAAAACCATTCTGTGGTTGTATGATCTTGAAGTCTCCACCAGTTGTGTGGGTTCCCCACCAAGTCTCTTGGCTGAAATTGTTAAAGATTGAGACTGTGGCCAGCTGCAGAATAGAACAAGTGGCTCAGAGATGTTCCTGATGGGAGACTCCAACTTCCCTGCTTTTCACAGGTTGGTTCTGCACTTTGAGAGCGGAGGCTTCCTTGCTTTCTACAACTGCCAGATGCTCTGGTGCTCCTCTCCGAGGGCTGATCCTGCTTCTGACATCCTGTCCGTGGAATTCCACCGCGGCCGGGCGCTGAGTGCCCTCCGTGCACCCGATCCCATCTGCTACACCCTCCTGGACCAAAGATATTTCTCAGGGCTGGGTGAGTTCCAGGGAACAGGGGCAGAAAGAGAAGTGGAGGAAGGCAGGTGGGATGTCCACAGATCCAGAAGTGCATCTCTGGGCAATTTACTCTTCTGGTTGATCCAGCTGAGGGCATGTGGTCATCTTCAAGGTCTGTATTGGGCGTAGAGGGAAGAGAACCTCTTCCAGCCCAATCTCAGCTCTAAGTATTCTTTGGATGCCACCTCTGGTACAGGGAATGGTGTTGCTGGCTGCGATCCTTGAGGTTGGAGCCAGAGGCCTGCGTTACCTTGATTAGAAATATCCTTATTGTCTCCTTGTTCCTGACCTTTTTCAGGGAACATCATTAAAAATGAGATCTTGTACCTGGCCAGGATCCACCCGTTAACCAAAGGCTCCCTCTTGGCTCTCTCGGATTTGGAGCGTCTGCTGGACTGTGCAGTTCAGTTCAGCTCTGAGTGGCTGCACAACAAACTGCGTGGCCAAGGGCTGCACCCCCAGGTCTACCAGAAGGAGCAGTGTCCCCTGGGGCATCCCCTGATGAAGGGGACTTTTGGACCCTCAGGTGGCTTTAAGAGACTTACATGGTGGTGCCCTCAGTGCCAGCCTGCGGTGCTGCCAGGGGATGGGGACCCTTCCCCAGTCACTGGGTGACCTGGCTTGGCATTCCCAACTTTCCTGGAGGGTGCTAGGTGGTCTCTGAACCACACTCTTAGCTGTCCTAGAAGGTCTCTGGTTTCTTTGAGGCTGTTGCGTTTGGTCCTTAGGGAGCTGGCAGAGTTAAGTGCTCAGTGAGGGTCCCGGGACTGAGTGGATTCAGAAAGGGAAGTGGTTGTCCATGTCTTTTTTTTTTTTGGTCAAAGTGACACAACAGTGTGAAGAGTTTGACCAGTTCTGAGGGGTTTTGGTCACCCTGTTCAGGTGACAGTGGATGGAAGCTGTAAGGGGTTGAGCAGGGGATTGCTGTGGTGTAAAGTGACCCTGTCCCTTGACCCCGGTGGAGTCAGCAGAACAGAGGATATCCCTCTGCCTAAACAGCTGATTAATTAGGAATTAAATAATCCTGCCTTTGTCTGGAGCTGAATACCTGTGTGCTGGGCTGTGATGGGGTGTGGTTAAACATGAGGGGCTGTTCCCTGTGTCGGATCTGACAGGAAGAGCTCCCTCCTTTCACATCAATATATACAAAATATACGTCAGCAGTGCTTGGTGGAGCTCATCTCTGCACCCACAGGTTTTGGCTCTGTGGCAAACTGCCCTGTAAAAATAAAAAAAAGGCAATTAAAAATACTCTCTCTGATGGGGATTGCATAAAACTTGGGATCTCCAAGGAAACCTGAAAGCAGAAAGGTTTGGAAATAGAGATGATGTGGTCCCTCGGTTGGTGAGCTGTGTCTCTATACATGATGTGGGAGCTGTTGTTGTCCTCTCTGCCTGGATTTGAGTTTATTTTAACAATAAATTGTTGACTTGAGCCAAAAAATAAAAGCTGGAATTTGAACTGGTGATGTTCGTCTTAAGGTTGTGTCCTTTCTGGCAGTTCCTTGGGCAAAAGCTGAGGTGTACATGGAAATTCCAGCTGCCTGGAATTGGTTAACAGCACCTCGGTGGTGCTGCCTGTAGAGGATGGCACCAGCAGCTTTGCTCAGCAGTGTAAGGGTTCTCTGTAATGGGAACTGGATTTAAAGATGGATTGCAAATCAGCTGGGAATGCTGGAGGTAAACACCTGTGTTGCAGGCAGCTGCTTCCCAGGCAAGCCTTGCACAGCCTCTCCCTGGGGAACTGCAACACCCTTGAGTGGTTGCAGGTTATGAGATTGCTGAATAAACCAATTAATGGGGTTATGGGGCCACAGAAGGCGGTTAATGTCCCTTCTGAGTGTGTCCTGCAGGGTGTTGGTGAAGTGCCCTTTCAGTGCCCTTCCAAAACAAAGACTCTTAGAATATCTTGAGTCAGAAGAGACCCACGAGGATGATTAAAGTCCAGCTTCTGGAAGAAAACCACCCACAAAAAAAGAACCCCAAAAGCTGAATTTTGCACTGTGAAGGATGAGGATGGAGCTGGGTGTCTGTTGGGTCCTCAGCAGAGGAAGGACGTGGACCTGTTGGAACGAGTCCAGAGGAGGCCATGGAGATGCTCTGAGAACGGGAGCACTTCTATGGAGACAGGCTCTGGGTTGGATGTGTTCAGCCTGGAGCGGAGAAGGATTCAGGGAGAACTTAAGAGCCCCTTTCAGGGCCTAAAGGGGCTCCAGGAGAGCCAGAGAGGGACGGTGGACAAGGGCCTGGAGGGACAGGACAAGGGACAAGGGCTTCCCACTGCCAGAGGGCAGAGCTGGGTGAAATATTGGGGATATTCCTCCCTGTGAGGGTGGTGAGGGGCCGGGATGGAATTCCCAGAGACGCTGTGGCTGTCCCATCCCTGGGATTGTCCAAGGCCAGGTTAGACGGGGCTTGGAGCAACGTGGGGTAGTGGAAGGTGTCCCCGCCCAGGGCAGGGGGTGGAATGATAGGGTCTTCAAGCTGCCTTCCCACCCGAATCCTCCCCTGCCTCCATGGCTACGCCGGCCCCCTCACGCTCACGCCCGGCTGTTCGGGGCCGCCGGCTCCTTCCCGCTCCGCCCGTGCCGACGCGCGCCTCCGCCAATCAGCGCCCGCCGCGGGCCGTCACACCAGCCGCGCCGCTCTCCCATTGGCTGGCGCCGCCCTGGTGCGAGCGCGTCTCCGCCAATCGGCGCCGCGCCCGCCCCACCGAGCGATGTGCCGGGCGCTGTGATTGGCTGCCGAGCGGGGCTGGCGCGGCCCCGCCCGTTCTCGGTTAAGCGGCAGCGGGGGGAGGGCGGCGGGAGCGCGCGGCGGCGGCGGCGGCGGCGGCGGGGTCTGAGCGCGGCCCCCATGGAGCTGCTGCGGAAATGGCTGGGCCACCCCGAGGACATCTACAACCTGCTGCGCTTCAAGATGGGCGGCTACCGCGCCGTCATGCCGCGGATGGACACGGTGAGCGGGGCGAGGGATGCGCGGGCGGCGGGATGCGCGTCGCTGTCGCCGGTGCGCGGCGCCCCCGGTGGGGACCGGGAGACGGGAGGAGGGGGGGACTGTCATCTCCCGGCGCGGATGCGGTGTTGTCATGAGTGACAGTTCCTTGTCCAGCGTGCATGGGACCGGTCCCCATGTTACCGGCGGGCAGCACCGGCCCGGCTTTATGCGCCTTGTGTGTGACCTCGGTGCTTCCCTGGCGTTGTACTGGCTCTGGGCATCTTTTGCATTGTTCGGTGCCCGTACCTTGCGTGCATCCCACCGGCTCCGGGCATCCAGTGCGTTGCTGCGTCGCACCGGCTCCAAGCATCCCATGCATTGCTCGGTGCCGGTACCGAGTGGATCGCAGTGACACCGGGCATCGCACAATCCTGGTGCTTCCCAAGCATCACACCGGCTTCAGGTGCCCTGTACATTGCTCGGTGCCGGTACCCTGCGAGCATCCCACCGGCTCTGGGCATCCCTTGCATTTCCCGGTGCCGGTACCCTGCGAGCATCCCACTGATTCCGAGCATCCCTTGCATTGCTGCGTCTCAGCGGTACCCTGCGAGCATCCCACCAGCACCGGGCATCGCACAGCCTCAGTGCTACCGGAGCATCCCACGGGCTCCTGGTTTCCCTTGCTTTGCCCGGTGCCGGTACCCTGCGCGCTTCTCACCGACTCTGAGCATCCCTCGCACTGCTCGGTGCCGGTATGCTGTGAGCATCCCACCTGCTCCGAGCATCCCGCGGGATTCAGGCTTCCCGTGCACTGCTCGGTGCCGGTATCCTGTGAGCATCCCACCTGCTCCGAGCATCCCGCGGGATTCAGGCTTCCCGTGCGCTGCTCGGTGCCGGTACCCTGCGCTCATCCCACCAGCTCCGAGCATCCCTTGCACTGCTCGCTGCTGATGCCCTGCGCGCATCTCACCGGCTCCGAGCATCCCACTGGCTTCAGGCTTCCGTGCATTTCTCGGTGCCGGTACCCTGCCCGCATCCCAGGGGCTCGGGGCATCACCCGGCCCCGGTGCTGTCCGTACATGGCAGCGGCTCCGGCCACGGAGGGGCGGGTTAAGGGGCGGGTTTCGGGCCGGGGGCGGAGCGGCCGCAGCCCCCCAGCGCCGCTGCCGCGCCCCCATGGCGGCCGGCTCCCGGGCCGTGTCCGTGCTGCGGCGGACGCTGACCCTGTCCCCGCCGCGGAACCCCCCGCGGGCAGCTGGCCGGCGGCAGCGGCAGCAGCAGCGGCAGCGTTGCGGAGCCCCCGCGGCGCCCCCGGCCCCGCCGCCCGCCGCCCCCCGCCTCCAACCCGCGCCCCCGGCCCCGCTCTGCCCGCAGGACTCGCTGGGATGCGGCCTCCGCACCTGCTACCGGTACCTCAACCAGACCAGCCGTAGCTTCGCCGCCGTCATCCAGGCTCTGGACGGAGAGCTGCGGTAAGTGGGGGCACACCGGGGTTCCGGGGAGGGGGGTGCGGTGACCCCGTGGCGCTGGGCAGCCCTGGGAGGTGGCGGGTGGGATGCCACCCCGACGCTGGGGATCTTCGGGAGGGGGTGGGTGCAGCTTCCTCCCCGACACCAGGGATCCCCTGGAGGTGGTGGGGGTGATTCTCCTCCCTGGGAGGTGGTGGGTACAATGCCATCCAACACTGAGGTCCCTGGGAAGTAGTGGGTGCAGTGGGCCCCCAGTATCAGGTCTCCCCAGGAGGTGATGGGTGTGATGCCCCCCAGTATCAGAGCTGGCAAGAGGTGGCCCATGCAGTGCCCCCGTTTTTCTCTAGTGGAGCTGCTGGGACACGCTCCCTCTCCCGTCAGGAGCTGGCGGGACTCCCTCAGCTCAGCCCCACCCCGTGCAGTGGGACGTGGGATTTTTCACGTCCCAGCTGGCTGTACCACATCCCTCCTCTCTACCACATCCCCCCCCCAAACTGGGATTTTGGGCTGAGCTTCCTGGCCAGCAGACTGTTAAACACAGGGCCTGGCCGTGTGCCGTGTGTGACACCCTGGGAATGTGTCCCGCCAGTGCCAAGGCTGGCACTGGACAAAGGCTGGAGGGAGGAGGTGAGGAAAAACCTGGGACTGACAGAGGGTCTGGGCCTCGTCTGGGAGGTGTTTTTGGAAGCAGCTGCCTCAAAACCTGCCCAGTTGTCACAGGGGGTTTGTTGCACTCTCATTTCTTGCTGTACAAATTTTGCTATCCCGTATGGAAAAGCTTCAGATGGGAATGGTAACAGAGGATGAAAAGCTCAGATGGCCAGGGGACCTTGTGCCATGTAATTATTCTGCATGTAATTCCTTATATTCATATGGTAATTAGTGATTTCAGTTTGTAAATCCCCAGTTAATCCCAAAATGGGTTGATGATCAAATTTCGGGGGTTCTGTACGTTGTTCCGGACACATCCGATGGCTCTGCTGAGCACTTGCAGCCACCGCCCCAAACACTATGGGGTTTCTGAGCGCTGGTTTGGCATTTTGGACCATGCCCTATAGCTGTGTCCAGTGTTTATGGAACGGTGTTTGCAGCCTGGTTTACAGGAATGGCAGAGAAATTCAGCGGTTTGGCTGGAATCGCATGGAAAAGTACGAGTGGGGCCAAGAATTAAGCTTTTTATTTGCCATGTAGAAATTGAGAAAAAAAAAGTTCGATTAAGAAAACACTACGAAACCTGTTAGCAATGTTTGTCTGCCCTGTGCTTGCCTTGAACTTCCTGCAGTTTTGTTCTTTGTCTGTCTTTTTCGTCCTTTAATCCTTGCCGTGCAGCCTGCTGGGATCAGGATCACCCTTCAGGGCACAGAAACTTCTGCCCGGTATCCTAAAAATGCTCTTGCCGGATCTTTGCAACCCATGGCCGTGCAGGGATGGTGGTTGAGTTACAGCTGGCTCAGTAGTGGAGCAGGAGAAACTCATTTTCAAAGCCCAGTAGCTCCGCTGGAGAATTTAGGGACAAACAAGGGAAATAGAAAACAGGGAGGATGCAGGAATAGGCAGAGCGGCAACCTTACGGAAGGAATTAATTTTGCTGGATCAAAAAAGTGCTTGCACTGATGTTAACCCCATCAGGGAGTTCAGCTGCACCCCTGTGGTTACGGACAGGCATCCCAAAAGGGCTGCTGGAAAATGGAGAACCTCTGGAGGAGTGCTTGGAGCAGTGCTTCCCTGGCCAGGCAGGGTATTGGTAGTTGAGCTGAAATGTCTGGTTCCTCCTTTCTTGTTTTTTTTGGCCCCACAAAGCACATGTTTTGCTGGCCAGAGCCCTGTCCAGCTCACTGCTCCACCGTCAGGGCGTTTTCTTGGAAGGTGGGAGGCTCAAAACTGCAGTTTCATCCATGGCTGAGCCAACAGCATTGTAACTGCTGGTGGTGGAAGAGTCGTGATCCAAGCTCACAGCTCCTCTCCTGGTGATGGAGAGAAGAGGGATGCTCCTGCCTTTCTCTGCTGTCTGTTCCATGGTCCTGCCTGTCTCTGGGACCATTCAGGATCTGTTCCTGAAGGTTCAGCAGCTTTGGACTAGCTGAGGCTGCATGTCCTGGAAGGGAGAAGGGAGACCTCCTTTCCTGAGAAGGGGGGAGCTGTGCCTAGGACAGGGCTGGAGCTGGAGCCATGGATTATCCACACTTGTTCTTAGGAATTGGGTGCTTCCATTTTTGCCCTGTCCAGCCTGACCATGAATGTTTCCAGGGATGGGGCATCCACCACCTCTCTGGACAACCTGTGCCAGTGCCTCCCCACCCTCACAGTAAAGAATTTCTTCCTTTCATTTGCCAAAATTGCCACGGATCTAAATTCAGTGTGTGATGGAAGTTAGGGATGCAGGTGAGGTCTGGATGCAGAAGTGGGGTTAAATAAGTGTTTTAACTCTGCTGGGCTGTGGAATTACTGCTGGCTCTTCCCTTGGCATGATGCCACTGTGAGGGGTGCTTCTGGGATGGCATTTCGGGTTCTGCTCTGCCTTTCTTGGTTGCTTCTGGAAGCGGGTTGGGGCTTTGGGCACTTGGATCCTGTTGGATGAACGTCTGCAGCCCGGCTGGAATGGAAAAACTCAGTCATGCAAAGGAACAGGAGCACATGAGAGAGCTGCTCGTGAGCCCTCGGGTGTGTGGTTTGACAGGGGTGTTAAATACCCTTCTATTCAAGGGAAAAAAAAGCCAAATTTAACAGTATTGGCTCTAAGAGCAAGTCAGTTTTCCCTGGATGCTCAATCACTGCTGGCAGGTTGTCATTCCAGGAGTACAACACTGTCACCTGGTAATTAGCATTTAAGCAGACCAAGCTGCTTTCCATTTGTTAAACAATTAATAAATGCCTCGTCTCCTTGACATATCCGTGTGCTCATGGAGATCTGGGGATTATTTTATATAAATCCTGGAGCTGCAAACAGTATTTCTTCCCATCAGGACTGATTTTTTTTTTTGCTTTAGCTGCAGAATTGTGGAGGCAGGGATGGGGAAGGAAACAGGGATGGTGGAGGCAGGGAAAGGGAAGGCAGGGGTGGTGGGAGCAGGAGGGAAAGCAGATCTCCAGCAGCTTCCTGCTGGGATGCTGGGACACGTGGGCTGGCTCCAGGGTCTTGTTCATGGGGATATAAAATACAGGGTGGGTTTGGCTCTGTCTGCTAGTGCTAATGTTCCTGTTGCACAGTGAGGCACCCCTTTACTTCCCCCCAGCAAGACAAAAGGCTTTTGTGTGCAGAAGTGATGGAAAAAATACACCTGTTTTTTCCCCTTCCCTGTTTTACATTTGTTTTTCCAATAAGCTGACCTCAAGCTCTGTCCTGTGGGTCCTAGCGAGCTCTGGCCTTGCTTGCAGGGTTGGATTTTCCCTGCTCAGGGAGATTACAGGCCTGACCCTTCCCTGATACACATCTCAGAAAGCCAAAAGTCATGCTACAGTTCTCCTCCTGGGGGAAAATCCTGGATTTCCTGACCAACTGGTGTCTTCCAAAGGCACCAAGGCCCTGGCAGTGCCAGTGTGTGTCATGTCGAGCTCCAAGTGCCTCTGCTGAAGGTCCTGTGGTTAATCCCAGCTGCTTACCCTGCCTCATAGGCACTCCCAGCTAAGGGATGACTGTTTTTTCTCCCCTCCCAGACATGCAGTCTGCATATTCTACCTCGTTCTCCGTGCCCTGGACACTGTAGAGGATGACATGAGCATCCCCTTGGATGTCAAGGTCCCCATGCTGCACGAGTTCCACTCCTATCTCTACCAGCCGGAGTGGAAGTACATGGAGAGCAAGGAGAAGGACCGGCAGGTGCTGGAAGACTTCCCAACGGTAAGGCAGCCTCCTCCTTGCTCCTGGTGGCACCTTTGGGTGCCTGGTTGTCTCCACGTGGTGCCTGAAGAGCTTGTTCAGTCCCACAGCTCCTCCCAAGAGCTCCATCCCCTGCCTGTGGGGCTGGATGCCAGGCTGGGGTGAGAAACACAAACGTTGTGCAACTCCGCGAGCCAGAGGGGATCTGGCTGCGGAAAAGTGCCAGCTCTGGAAAAGTGGCTTTTTCCTCCTCTGCTGGAAGAGCAGGTGACCACTGGCTTGTGGAGAGGGATTTGGGGTTGTTACCCAACACTGTGCATTGCCTGTGTCCCTAGTGGAAGGTGTCCCTGCCTGTGGCAGAGGTTGGAATGAGATGGTCTTTAAGGTCCCTTCCAACCCAAACTGTTCTATAATTCCATGATATAAGACAAAAGCAACCTCACTGTTATTAGTAACAATACTGCGTTGTTGTGGTTTTATTTAGTTGATTTTTTAGGGTTTTTTTCTAAGCTCTGTTTAAGAAAAAATATAATAGTTGTAATGAGGAGCATCTCATTTTCTAAGGAAGTTCTTTTTGTTCCAAGTTTTTACTGTTTTTAATGAATTCTACCCTTTTCAGGCTTTCCCTAGCAGTGGGAATGGGGTAGTTATTTGGAGAACTGAGGTGTGCTCATCTCATTCCCCACCCTGCCTTGGGCAGGGACACCTTCCACTATCCCAGGTTGCTCCAAGCCCTGTCCAACCTGGCCTTGAATTTTTCTGGGGCATTCACAGCTTCTTTGGGCAACCTCTGCCAGTGCCTCACCACCCTCATAGTAAAAATCCCCTTTTTCTCAGTGTGAGAGCACTTGAGGCACTGCAGGTGTCCCTGCCCAAGGCAGGGGGTTGGAACTAGAAGATTTTAAGTTCCCTTCCAACCCAAACCATTCTGTGAATCCATGATCACATTACTGGACATGCAGAAGAAGGATTTCACGCTTTTCCCATTGCCTGATGCCTTTCCAGTTGTACAAATAGTGCCCTGTGAA
Source organism: Amblyornis subalaris (assembly GCA_018881555.1). Taxonomy (NCBI): domain Eukaryota; kingdom Metazoa; phylum Chordata; class Aves; order Passeriformes; family Ptilonorhynchidae; genus Amblyornis; species Amblyornis subalaris. The sequence continues at coordinate 114,417 of JACAXG010000206.1, read as the reverse complement.
GCGAGAGCTGGAGAGGGCTCGGGAGAGCAGAGGAACCTCCCTGGTCTGTTCCCGTGGCTGGTGTGATGGAATGCTCTCAGATTACAGAGGAAAACAACTCCGGGTACCAAGCGTAGTCAGTTTTGTCCTGCAGCTCCCAGATGATACCAGTCCAAGGCCACAGAGCCTTCCCAGAGATTTTGCTGTGTCTGATCTCCTGCCAGAGACCGTCCTGCTTAGACTGGGAACAGACTGAGCCTGTGCTCCAAGGACCTTGAAACAGCTCAGGTTGGGGGAGTTGTCCCAGCTCTCCAGCCAGGGTGGGATTGGAGCCTGGTAAACAGTATTTTTCTGATTCCTGAATAAATGTTGAGCTCTGCTGGTTTTTTTCCCTGAACACTCTCTTTTTGTTTTTACCGTGCTGCAGATCTCCATGGAGTTCAGGAACCTGTCAAAGGTCTACCAGGATGTGATTTCGGATATTTGCCACAAGATGGGTGTTGGGATGGCAGAGTTCCTGGAGAAAAAGGTGGATTCTCAGCATGAGTGGGATAAGGTGAGTCAGCCCGGACAGAAGAATGGGCTGAGCAGGAGTAGAATCATGGAGTCATTAAGGTTGGAAAAGCCCTCTGAGATCATCAGGTCCAACCCTTCCCCCAGCACTGCCAAGGCCACCGCTAAATTGTGTCCCCAAGTGCCACATCCACGGGTTTTTTGAACACTTCCAGGTAGGGTCCATCTTGTCTCTATGGAAGGAGGAGACAGAGCATCCCTGTTGGGAAAAGGTGTTTGTTTTCCAGGGAAAGATGAGACATCCCAGGGAGGGCCAGGAGAACTTGCATGAAATGAACTGTCAATTACTTTTTTGTAAAATTCACTGTAGCAAACAGGCAGCTCTTTGTAACGACTCCTTTTATCTTGTTTTTTCCCCCCTTTCCCACCTTGGCAGTATTGTCACTACGTTGCTGGGCTGGTGGGCATTGGCCTTTCCCGCCTTTTCTCTGCATCAGAGCTGGAAGATTCTATCGTGGGGCAGGACACGGACCTGGCAAACTCCATGGGCCTCTTCCTGCAGAAAACCAACATCATCCGTGACTATCTGGAGGACCAGGTGGAGGGAAGGGAGTTCTGGCCCAGAGAGGTGAGGAAAAACCTCATAAAATTACTACATTTGGCTGTACATGTCCTTGGTAATGACAGTTGTTCTGATGACAGCTGGCTGACAGGTTCCACGTCTGTCTGCAGCTCTCTGGGTACCGATGTGGGGACGAAGTGATGTCACCCCACACTGCCAAGAACTAGGCAGCTTTATTCCCCTCTCTTAAATTTTCTCTAGGAATGAGTGAGGATAAGATTCGGTGAGATCCCGGGAGGGTACCTGGTCTGTTCCCAAAAGCAGGATCGGCTCTGCCTGTGCCTGACATGATGTCCAAGAATTTTTCTCCCCCTTTTCCATGTGGTTCAGGTGTCTCACAGGGCATTTCTGGATGTGTGACTCACCTTTTCCTTGCCCTGCCTAGGGAAGGTGTGGGGATGAGTTGCTGCCCCCTCCTTTACAATCTCTTTGAGTACTCCAATTCCACCATCACGTCTCCTGCCCTTCCTGCTTTTCTTTATCCTGGTGATGCTCCAAGGCTGTTGTTTGGGGGTTTTTGGTGGTTCTTGTTGCTCTCCCAGACCTGCTGTCTCTGTTATGAGATGCACCCTCCAACTCCTGAGCCCTTATCTTGGTGTTCAGGTTTGGAGCAGATATGCCAAGAAGCTCTCAGACCTTGCCAAGCCAGAGAACATCGACGTGGCTGTGCAGTGCCTCAATGAGCTCATCACCAACGCCCTGCACCACGTCCCCGACGTCCTCACCTACCTGTCCCGCCTCAAAAACCAAAGTGTCTTCAACTTCTGCGCTATCCCCCAGGTGAGTTGTGCTTCCACGTGGTTCTTCATCCTCTGGTGAAGCGTTGGAGGTGGAGGAGGTTCTGTATCGTGTTGGTTTTTTCCTTCTTTCCTGGTTCCTGCTGTTTCCGCTGTTGGTGAGGTTGTGGCTCCACTCCATGGACGCCACCTGGGACAAGGTGATCCCTTGGCAGGTTCCTCCCAGTGCAGTAAAGGCTCTTCCTGCCTCTCCTCAGGTGATGGCCATTGCCACGCTGGCTGCCTGCTACAACAACAAGCAGGTGTTCCGGGGGGTGGTGAAGATCCGGAAGGGACAGGCCGTCACCCTCATGATGGATGCCACGAACATACAAGCTGTCAAAGCCATCATGTACCAGTATGTGGAAGAGGTAGGCTCAGCAGTTTGCTTTGGGTCGTTCCTGGCTGTTCTGTCCCCGTTCTTGGGGTGGAATTGGGAGTACATGGAACTCTGTTAATCCTATCCTTGCATCTCTTGGTTTAGTGGTGGTGGGGGGTGGTGACCCTGATGGGGTTTTGGCCTGGACCAAACTGTGCTTGATGTGTTCCCTTGAACGTACCCTTGGCCTGTGCCTGTGTTGAGCAGTAGAGACTGAGGCCAGTGGCATCCTGGCCTGTACCAGGAAAAGTGTGTCCAGCAGGACCAGGGCAGTGCCTGTCCTCCTGACCCAATCCTGGGGTCAATTCTGGGCCCCTCAAAACAAGAGAGACGTTGAGGGGTTGGAATGTGTCCAGGGAAGGCAACAGAGTTGGGGAAGGGTCTGGAGCACCAGGAGCGGCTGGGGGGGCTCAGCCTGGAGAAAAGGAGGCTCAGGGGGGACCTTATGACTCCAGACTTCAAGGTCCTGTGGAGCCTACAAGTTTACGTGGAGAATCAACTGCTGGGTGGTTTCATGGGAAAAAAACACCCCACTCCCCAAACCCCAAGTCCAGTGAGGGCTGTTCAGTAAAAAGACTTCACATCTGCACCAGGGAGACTCCAAACCATGGGCTGTTAGAGCTGCCCTTGTGAACTGGCCAATCCCATGGCAAGGGACAATGACACTGCAGCACCTCAGACCAGAAGAGGGTCTCTGCTTGTGCCCACCTTGCTTAGACTCCTGCAGATGAGTATCTCAGTGGCCACGAGAAGAAAACCCCAAATACCACAGAATTAGGGGGTGCTGTGGCTGTTTGCAGGCAGGAATACCCCCACTGGTTTGAGGTGAGCTACACAGTGAGCGAGGATTGCAGGGTGAGAACCACTGCTCCCAGTAACACCACTGGTCCCAGTAACGCCACTGGGAGTTGAGGGATCGTGTCCAAGGCCATGTGGTCCATGTCCCATCATGGGGTGCCCTCAAGAGGCAGCTTGGCTTAGTGCACTTCCCAAGGGAGCTGGGCCCCGCACCCATCCACGTGTCCCTTGCTTCGTGGCCGTCCACCGGCGAGGTCGCTCTTGACGACACAAGCGGCCCTTAAAACTTCAACCTGCTCCCGTTCGCCTCCTAAACTTCCTGGGGGAACCCTAACTCCTCGTCCCTCCTCTCCCCAGATCTACCAGAAGATCCCGAGCACGGACCCGTCGTCCAACAAGACGCAGCAGGTCATCGCCTCCATCCGCGCCATGAGCCTGCCCGGCGGCCCCATGGCCTCTCGCCACCACTACTCGCCCATCTACCTGTCCTGTGCCATGCTGCTGGCGGCCCTCAGCTGGCAGTACCTCAGCACCCTCTCCAAGGCCACCGAGGAGTTCGTCCAGGCGGGAGACAACTGACGGGCGGCGGCCGGGCGGGGGGACGCATGGTTGGCGCAAGGGCAGCGGGGACGGGAGGCTCCTCGTCCCCTGCCGCGGGGGTGGCCCGGCACCGGGCACCGGGACGGTGACAAGGATGGGACACCAGGGAGCTGCAGCCCTGGGGGTGACAGTGTGGCACTGCTGGACTCCATCCTCACCGCCCTCGCTGTCTGCTTGGATGGCTGCGAATGCTGTTTGGAGTCTTATTGTTCGGGGTTGAGTATTTTTTTTTTTTGTTCCCCACCCCCTTCTTTTCCTGTTTACCTGAATATTTTGGGTTTTTTTTTTTTTCCTGTTAGGATGGTTTGAAATAGAAGCTTCCAGTTGCTTCTTTTCTTCCTGGAGATTTGAGGCATCGTTGCAGCTCAGAGCTGAGCAAAACCCTGAGGGTTTTGCATCCCTTTCTTAGGGAGCCTCCTCCCCATCACCTCTGGTGCCTGGACCGTGCTGGAAGCGTGCTGCTGGGAGAGGAACGTGCTTCCTTATGCAGGGAAAAAGTTTTGGCCACCTTCTGGCCCTCAGTGATTGACATCCTGCAGCCTGGGAACAGGCAGAGGCCATAGTCACATTTCTGTTGTGCTGAAGGATGCTGAAATGAGCCCTTTTGATGTTCAGTGTATGGGAGGTGAGATGCTCTGTCCACTTGAATGTGCCCCCAGCTGAAAGGCAGCTGTGCAGCTCCCTGCCCTGAGACAGATGGCCCCTGCCCTGGCAGAGCTCTTGTTTTAGGAGTAGGGAGGTGGTTAAAATGAGAAGGGAGCTGCCAGCACGGCCCTGAGCTCGTAATCCCAGGCCTGATGCCACTGCAGGGTCTGGGCTCTGCATTTCCTCAGCCTCGGGATGGGTGGTCGTGGCAGAGCAAGGCAGGGGAGTGAGGGTTTGCACCCTGCTGTCCCTCATGGGATGCTTAAGGGAGGCATTGGTCACCCTGAAAGGCAGGAGCATTCCCTGCCATGAGCTGGGAAGGCTGGAGCCACCAAGGAAGGGACCAGGGCAGGTTTCCCTGGCCCACTTGGCTCTGGCTTTGGGAGGGTGCTCTGGGTCAGACTGATGTGCGAGCTGGAAGAGGCTCCCACTGCTGTCTTCAAACACATCAGGCTGGACTGACAAGAGGAAACAACACTTTAAAGGCAAGTCCTGTTTTCCTGGGGTGGATTGTTGTTTTCCAAGTCCCTACCCACCCCCCTCAAATGCTGCTTTGCTGTCGTGAAGGGAAGGAGAGCCCCTGTCCTGGTACAGGACAGAGCTGCCAGCTGTAGGGTGGTGGCCTTTGCAAGGCCAAGCCCTTGTGGCCAGGCTGTTACTCAGAGGAGAAGCCCTACTCCACAGTTACTGGTGTAGATAGTTTTAAGCTGTTGTTCTACAGAAACTCGCGGTAGCTCTCTTTGTGCAGCTTCCAGTCTTGTTGAAATTAAAAAGTTTTCTTTGGGAAAAAAAAAAGAGCGTTGGATCATCTTTTTATTTTTCAGCCGTCATTTCTTTTACACCACTACTTCCCCACAAGTTACAAGCCCTCAGCTCATGAAATTCCAGTGCTCCCTTGGTGTGCCAGCTCTGGGTATCACAGTACAGCCCCGTGTGCCAGAGAGGGAGGAAGAATTTTAACCAGGGTGACAGCTGAGGCTCCATAAATTAACTCTGAAAGGAGGGGTGGCACAGCCCTGAGCTGCTGGCACACGCTCCAGGGCCTTGGTGCATCCTCAGGGATGCAGGGGATAGTTCCTGGCTGCTCTTTGGTCCAGGTAAAGCACCTTCCCCACCCCCAGCACAAACCCCAAGGGGTGGCTCTCACCAGTAGGGCCAGAGGACAGGGCTGGGAGTGACCACTCCTGCACCAGGAGGGTGATTCTGCTCCTCTGCCCTGCCCAGGTGAGAGCCCAACTGCAGAGCTGCCTCCAGATCTGGGGTCCCCAACATGAAGAGGATGTGGAGCTGCTGGAATGAGTCAAGAGGCCACAGAGATGCTCCAAGGGCTGGAGCCCCTCTGCTCTGGAGCCAGGCTGGGAGAGCTGGGGGTGTTCACCTGGAGAAGACAAGGATCCAGGGAAGTCTTAGAGCCACTTCCAGTGCCTAAAGGGGCTCCAGGAGAGCTGGAGAGGGACTTGGGACAAGGGATGGAGGGACAGGACAAGGGGGAATGGCTTCTCACTGCCAAAGGGTGGGGTTAGATGGGATAGTGGGAAGGAATTGTTCCCTGCGAGGGTGGTGAGGCACTGGCACAGGTTGCCCAGAGAAGCTGTGGCTTCCCCATCCAGGAAGTGTCCAAGGCCAGGGTGGATGGGCTTAGAGCAACCTGGGATAGTGGAAGGTGTCCTGCCCGTGGCAGGGGGTGGAATGGGATGATCTTTACAGTCCCTTCCAACACAAACCATTCTCTGAAGACAGAAGGGTCTGACCTGTCTTCCACACCAGACCAGCACCTGAGGTGGTAGAAGTCAGGCAGAAGCAACCAAGGGCCAGGAGCCAAGACTCTGGAGAAATCATTTATTGGCACAGGTGTTCCAGCCAAATACAGCACAGCTCTGGCTCACTGGTGTCTGAGCAAGCAGAGGTCAGGGGCTATTTTACAGTGCATGGAGAGCCTGCTTCACACATTTCAGACCCACAGCCTCAGCTCACTAATATATTTTGTGCTTTAAAATTAAAAACAAAAAAGCTCCTCGCTATATTAGTGTTGGCAAATCACATGATTCCTCCTACGCAACCTGTTACACCTCCCCCCAGTAACAAAAATAAGGTTTTTTTTCTTCCTTAACGCCGGTGGCTCAAGAAAAAAAAAAGCTTCAATTGTGTGCAAGTCAGTGAGACACCTCCAAGCATCTCCTAGAGCTCCCTGCAACAGATTCAGGAACCACCGCTCAGCTCAGCATTCAGCACCTGCAGCCCCCAAACACCCCAATTTTGGGTGCAGCACCCTTCCCCAGACACCACCTGCACACACCAAGCTGCTCAGCCACGGAGGAGAAGGGGTTTGCTCTTCCCAGCTCCCTCCCAGATGCTTGCAGGACATTTGATCAAAGGCTCATGGAGCTCCAGCCAGGCCCTCCCCCAGCACCAATAACCCCAGACTACAGCAGATAAAAAAGCCAGTGAGCAGTTGAGGGCAGAAGTGGTTTGAAAAGCCAGATGGATGGAGCAGAGCAGGCGATGCACGAGGGACTCCGTGCGGGCAGCTCTGGCCAGGGCCACGCCCACATCAAGTCCAGCAGTATTTTGTCGTTAATAGGTCTAAATTGAGCCAATTCAAGGCACACACTCACAGGAAACACCTCCCTGCTTGTTTCAGGTGCTAACAGTCAGAGCAACCCATCCGGGGGTGCACAAATCCCCCCTGGCCATGGCTTTCCAGCAGCATCCATCTCTGCTGCCCCACCAAGTCCCTAATCCCAGCACAAAGCTACTGCTTCCTGCCCTCCCAGTAGCAAACCAGGCTGGAAGGGGTCCAGGCTAACCAAATTCCAAGAGGCCAGCAAGCTCTCCAGCAGTCCTTTGAGCAGGGAATGCCCCAGTGTCCTGCTGCGACCCACCAGGGAGCAGGAGGTTGGCAGAGAGCAGTTCCACCTCCGGCTCTGCCGTACAATTAAAAAAAAACAAAACAACCCAAAAATTAAAAAAAAAAACCGAAAAAATGGGGAAAAAAAAAGAAAAGATAAAAAGCTTTAATAAAGTAACCTCAACTATAGTCTCTTTTAGAAGGGGGGGGTCTCTGCACCCAACCCGCTATCAGTTAAAAGCATCAGGGACTCGGGATTATTCGAGGTTGGATCGCCAGCGGTTACATCCTCTTCCAGTACTGCTCCGTCCTGGGCACGCCGGCCACGACCTCGGACTCGATGCCGCAGTGGTCCTCTCCCCGCAGGATTTTGAAGAAGCCTGGCAGAACAGCGAGAACAATAAAGCCAACCTTTCCCCGCCGCGCCAGGGAGGGCGGGGCGGGGGCTCCCGGCAGCGCCTCACCGTTGTCCCCCCAGTCGGTGTTCCAGGAGTTGGCCACCAGCCAGTAGGGAGTGTCGTTCTCCACGCCCCAGCCCAGGATCCGGATGGCGTGGCCTCCCACCTGCTCGCCGGACACGTGCTGGTAGACCCCTGCAAGGGAACAACGGCCCAGCGTGGCCACGGGCACCGCGGCTCCAGCCCACGGAGCACCGACGGCCGGGGGGACGCCGCGGATCGCAACCCCCAGAGCGGCTGAGGAGGGGGTTTTGCTTAAACGTGAGCCCAAAGCCTAGTGCAGAGTCTGGAGGAAGGAGTTCTACACGGGCAGACAGTGACAAGACCTTTAAAGGGAATGGTTTTAAACTAGAAGAGATGAGATGAGATGAGATGAGATGAGATGAGATGAGATTTTAGATCGGGTGTTAGCAGGAAATTCTTCCCTGTGAGGATGGGGAGGCCCTGGCACAGGTTGCCCAGAGAAGCTGTGGCTGCCCCAGCCCTGGAAGTGTCCAAGGCCAGGCTGGATGGGGCTTGGAGCAACCTGGGCTAGTGGAAGGTGTCCCTGGCCACGGCAGGGGGTGGAACAGGACGATCTTTCAGGTCCCTTCCAACCCAAACCATTCCAGGATTCCATGACTCAACACCAGCTCAGCACACAGGACACCCAGAGATATTCATCACAGGCAGTTCAGAATTAGGAATTTGAGGTGCTTCTGCCAGGATTTTACCTAAAATATGAGCTGTTGTCGTCAGCTGGAATTTAGGGTGGTCCCCAGTGGGGCTCCCTCCCTGATCCAGTCCCAAGTACCTTTTCCCCTTGCTATGGATACAGAAGATGGCATCTGCCACACCAGATACTCAGGTGTGAGCCTGAGATCTCCTCCCACACTCGAGTGGACAGACAAGGGCCACAAAAGAGGGATCCCAGGGATGCAGTGGGGAACAGGGCTCCCCCCCCAGCCCCAGTGCTGCTGCTCACCAGACTTGTACATCAGGAAGTCCTCGTAGACAATGAAGGCTCCTTCCACGGGGCCGTTCTTGTAGATCTCAGCCATGATTTCCTTCTCACTGCGAGGGACTCCGTAGGATGTGATGCCTGAAAAAGAGAAAAATTCCCACCACTAGGATGGCATTGTCAGGCCACAGAGGATGGCTCGACTGAGACTGCCCAGTGTGACCCTGTGAGAGGCCTCTTCCACTTAAATTCAGGTTAAATTCAAACCCAGCTGCTCCAGAGGGACTGACACAGCCAGGCAGGGAAAGTGGGCTCCAGCCACCCCTCTTCCAGAGGGAATTATTTCATCTGAGTCCTATTCCGTACCCAAGGACCTATTCCAGGCAGCTTCAGTGGGAAGGGACATTTTGCCTTTGTACACCCTTCTTTCCAAAACAACCCAAATGACTCCAGGCTAAGACAAATCTCCAAGAAACACCCGGATTATCCTAAATGTACAAGGCTGGTTACTGCCAAGGAGCCTTGGAGGTGGCTTTGACACCAGACAGGGCTCAGCACCGCACTCTTCAACCCTGCCACCTGCACCACGAGGACTCAAACCAGTTCAACCCGTTCCCCCTTCCCAGCTGTGCCTCAGCAAACACAAACTGTGCATCTGCCACGCTCAGGTTTGCTCCAGGACCAGCAGACTGGAGAGACAGGGCACAGGAAACGACCGCCAGGAACAGGTCCAATCCTGCCAACCCCAGGCAGGTGCCACGAGGAAGGGCTCCCTTACCATAGTGCTTGTCCTCCTTGTAGGAGGGGGAGTAGCCGGGCTCGCAGTGCCGGCTGCATCTCGGGGTGCCCCCTCCTTCCCCGGTGCAGGGGGGCCGGGAGCCGTTGACATGGTGCTCGCAGGGAGGGATGGAGTAGGGCCGGCAGCCTGTCCGGGACAGAGGAGACATGAGCTGGCTGATCCCCAAAGATCCCAACAGCCACGCTGGAGGAGGCACCAGATGCCCCAAGAAAGGGCCTTTCTGCCCCAGGAACCCCACACGTCAGTGGGGTGCAGGAGCAGCTCTTCCCCTGCCAAATGGGCAATCCCTCCATCAGCGTTGCCCTCTGGGCCTGCTTCCCACCACCTCCCTCTCCACAAGGGGATGGAAAAGGTGGAAACATGAACCAACAGATGCCAGGAGGAGGCAGAGGGTGAGGGTTCCAGTCTGGAAGTTTCTTTTTGAAAGTGAAAATTGTCAGGAATAGACTCCTGACCTCATCCAGAGCGTATTGAACTGGTTCAAAACCAGCAACACAAAATTCACAGCCTGATTCGTTCCTGCTATGGAAACAGGAGCTTTGGAGGGTTAAGGGTTACTGACTCCCTTCCCAGATGGACCCCCTGCCTCTGGGTGCTTCTCAGGGACCCTTGTCCCAAAGGAGTGACCAGAAGGAGCCGTGGGGGCAGGAGCAGCCAGCTGGGACCGCAGAGGTGCTCGAGTTGAGCCCAGACCCAAAGCGGGGAGCAGCCACAAGGATGCACACCAGGACAGAAGCATCCCAAAGAACACGGACCTTAACCAGCAGAGATTCTCCTCTTTGCTTTCCCAAGGGTATCTGCCAGGACTTACCCACATGGGAGTCGTAGAGACCCCCGGACACGAGGCCCCTCTCAGTCCAGTACCTCCACGCGCCGGCAGGGTAACCACCATTGCACCTGGGGGAACAGGCACCACTTCCAGCCCCAGCCATCCCAGTTTGGGGGAGGCAGGGGCATGGAGCCAGCCAGGGACGGCTGAAGGGAAGCTTTGGGCACATTAAACCTTTTTTCAGTCTGATCCTGCCTTCCCCAGGTTTGGTCTTGAGAGGCCTCAGGCAAGGAGCTAAGAGCACCTGTGCCTCCAAATCCCAAAGAGCCTCCTTACCAGGTCCCTGATCAGCTAGCTTCTGCTGCCAGGAGCAACAGGACTTGGATACCCAACTTCCTACCCTGCGCTCAACAACTGGAAAAGCCACAGGCAAAAAGGCTTGTGGCTGAAAACCAAGGATCTGGGACTACGGAAAGATCCATCCTTTGGTTTTGACAGCTGCCAGCTCTGTGCCTGCCCTCCCTTCACCAGCCAGCATCATCCACTATGCTAGGGGCAGGATGTGTCCCAGAACGACTTTTAGTGCCTGGAACTACCTTTATGTTCCCACCTAACTCCATCACCCAGAACACAAACCTCTGGAGGAGCTTCCTGCTCGTTAGGGAGGTAACAGACAGGGCTGAAGCAATCAGCACCTCCAGGGTGTGTCCCTGCTCCTCCCAACCACCTTCCCAGGGCACAAGGAGCAGGAGCAGCTCACCCCATGCCACACTCGAAGCCACAGCACGAGAGCAGGTCCTCAGCTGAGACCTCCACGCTGACCTTGGCGTTGGTGTGGACACAGATCCGGTCTGAAATCGCCTCTACGGCGCCGAAAGCCTGAGGGCAGCCCCAAAACACCCATTAGAGCTGGCCAAGGGAGAGAAACCAGGAAACCTCCTGGAAATGAGTGCAGCAGGCACGGCCTGGCTGGGAGAGGCTCAGACACTGCAGGATCCCCCCTGTTACCCCACAAAGGGCAGCAAAGATGCTCCAAGGGCTGGAGCCCCTCTGCTCTGGAGCCAGGATGGGAGGGCTGGGGGTGTTCCCTGGGTAAGACAAAGATCCAGGGAGAACTTAGAGCCCCTTCCAGTGCCTAAAGGGGCTCCAGGAGAGCCAGAGAGGGACTTTGGACAAGGGCTGGAACGACAGGACACAGGGGGAATGGCTTCCCACTGTCAGAGGGCAGGGTTAGATGGGATATGGGGAAGGAATTGTTCCCTGTGAGGGTGGTGAGGCCCTGGCACAGGCTGCCCAGAGAAGCTGTGTCTGCCCCATCCCTGGGAGTGTCCAAGGCCAGGCTGGACAGGGCTCGGAGCAACCTGAGATAGTGGAACCCCACGGCAGGGGTTCAGCAGCAGATTCAAAGGCATGGTTTTTGCCCAATAAGACTTTATCAGCACGACCTCAAAGCACCCCTGTCCTCACCCAGCAGGAGCCGCAGGAGCCCTGGTCTCTGATCTCGCTGATCGTGGGACAGTTGGGCCACTGCACCCGCGAGTCGAAGGTGTCGGGCAGCTCCATGTCTGCAGCAAAATCCACCCTGTGAGGAGAGGGAAATCCTGTCACAGGAACACCAGCGAACCAGCACGGGGTGCACTGGACTCTCCAACCTCCTCTGAAGGTCACCTGGAGGACAAGGGCTGTTGTTTGCTCACTGAAGGAGCATAAACACCTGTGATGTCCTCAGATCAGGTCAGCAGCTCCTCCAGTGTGTTCATTTTCAAGGATAAGAAATTGCACAACCGGTCAAGAATCTGGCAGGATTTTCCCCTCACAATTAAGCTCTGTGCTTAATTCCATCCACCAAGCTGGACCGGGGGGAACCCTGCCCACAGCCTGCCAGGAGAGCCCCTCACCCGCTCCGGACACACATGGAGGATCCACACAAGCTTCTACTGGAGCTTCACCTCCTCCTCCCTGCACTCACCTCTCGGGGAGCTTGGGCCCACCCAGGAAGGTGCCGCAGAGCTTCTTCACGTAGCTCATGTCAGCATTGTGGAAGTTGTGCCCTGCCTGGGAAGAGACACACAGAAATGGGACACGGCGCTCCAGAGCCACCAAGAGCATTGCTGGGACCAGCCTGGTGCTCCAGAGCTCCCTGAATCCCAGCTGGAGTCTGACACTACCAACTACCTACAGAACACAGCCCCTTCCAGGATCAGCCCATCAGGACCAGCAAGGTCCAGCTCGAGGCTCTGGACACAGCGAACTGGCCAAGGAGGATCAGGTCACCTGTAACCGGACACTCGCTGCTTGCTCCCAGCCTCCTGCAGAGTTTCCTCCTCTTACACTGCTCCTACTCCAAAAATTCATCATGCTCTGCTCCAAAGAGGAGCTCCACAGTCCCTGTCACTACAGGAAGCCCTGATCACCTCACTGGAAAAGCCAACTGGGACCCAGGCTGGATTGATGTCACCACCATGGTGAGACTCCCAAAGCTCAGCCACTGAATCCCACAAAGAGACTGCCAGCAATCAAAAAAAAAACCCCCAAATTAGCCCTGTACTCACCTTCCAGGTGGTGTTGAGCTTGTTTATGTGGTTGACCAGGTCATTGGAGAGAGGGGGGTAGTAAGGAACGCTGCGAGCGTTGGCGAAGGCCACCAGGACACACAGGAGGGACACAGAGGGCCACATCTTGGCTACTGCACGGGACTCTCCACCTGCAGCCAGATTGGAGCATCGTTGGAAACATTCCCAAGGTGGGCTCAGACTGCAAGCAAGGCTGAAGGACCATTGCAGCAACACATGGGGGGAGAAAATGTGTGGCTCCACCAGGTCCCTCCGGATCCCCAATTACCCCAAAGGTCAGGAGGGGCACAGGAACAGAGGAACCAGCCCCCTCCTGCAGCTCAGGACAACTCAGACAAGGCAAACTTGTTTGTTGGCCACTGCAGGATTAGCAACCACAGGAAAATACCGTTTGAAGCAGATCCAAAGGATTTGGAGGGTATTAAAACCTGTGTTTACTTCCACAAAAATGGGGAATAAGGACTAGGAGAAAAAGTGACCTCCCACCTCCACAGCAAACTTGCCAGCCCCTGGCCCTGCTGCTGTGCTGTTTCCTTTGAAGATACCACTCCAAATGACATTTTTGGACTTTATGGCCTCATTTTGGCCAGCCCGTTGCCCTGGGGACCCTGACTGGTGTCACAGCCCCAGTGTGACCCCCTGCCCAGGCAGAGAGGGGTCAGCATGCACTGGAGCCGCCTGTGGCTGCTGTCCCTCCGCTCCCTTCCCACTGGAGTTTTTCCCCAGGGATGTGCAGGGCACCAGGAAAGTCCCAATTTGGGGAACAGAGACACAAGGGAAATCCAAGAGCAGGCAAGAAGGCACCACAGCCTCCTGCGCAGGAGCACGAGGATCACCCAGCCCAAAACCACTCCAGGGCTCGGTGGCTTCTCTGCTTTCCTTTAACCCAATTCACATCAAATTGCCTAACTCCACTTTAACCCCCAGCGCCAGCAGCCACTTGTTCAATGTCCCCTGACTCAGACACATCACGAGCTCCTTTATCTCTGCAAACACACCAGGGCACCTTCCTCCTCCTCCTCCAAACCCTCCCATCGCCCTCCCACCAGCCCCACATCCACCCCGACCAGCAACCCAAGACCTTGGATCCTCCACAGCAGAGACATCCAGGCTTTAATTCCTGCTCATCTCAGCGAGCTGAACCCGTAATCACCTCGGCAGGCCCGGGCTCAAACCGGACACGCAGCTCCTGCCAGCAGCTCTCCAGCCCCACGGCGGCAGAGCTGGATGAGCAGGGGATGGGGACGGGACACACACACACACCTCCCTGCCGGCTGCTTCCACCCACTCACAGCCAAGTTTAGCCTTTCCAGAGAAGAAAACCCAGCAGGAGTGTCCTACTTTCTGCCAGCAACAAGCCCAGGCGGCTGCAGCTCGCTGTATAAAGGGGCTTTTCTCTCCTTTTCCCCTCCTCCTCCCACCGTTTATTTATTTTTTCCCCCTCTTTCTTTGTGCTTCAGCAGGATGCTCGGCCCCCCCCCAAAAAAGCTGAGTTTCAGCAGCACATGGGTCCTCCTACTTCTAAATCTAACCCCTCTTTGAAGGGGTTTCATGCATATTTACAGGGGTTTCATGCATTTTTTTCTTGCTGAGAGGTTTCTGCAGGCAAGGGCCTCGCTGGCTGTGCTCCCCTGCTTACACAGCAGGAAGGAGGTTACACCCAGGAGAACAAACACACATTTCTATTACAACTTGTGCCCCTTCAACACGGCCGCAGGAAGCTTGCAGGCGACCGGCCTGAGCCGAAACACCTTTTCAATGAAAAATTTTCAAAAATAATAGTAATAAAAAAAAGCACACGCAGAAAAACGTCGAACCCCCAAAAAACCTCTTGTTAACTTCCTGCAGCTGACTCCGTAGCGCAGGAAGGAGGCATTTCTGAGGCCAGAAGTCACATGACGCAGTTTTCCTTTCAGCAGGCTGTTTGTAAAGCTGCTGACGGGCTGAAAACCACCCTGCCCAGGCACCCGGGCGCTGCTCGCCCCCAGCTTCTGAGGGACGGCCACGGGACATCCCCCGGCCTCGGGTCACCAGACCACACTCCAGGCAACCCGAAACCAGATTGAAAATAGATCCCAGCAGTTTCCCCTCCGACAAGGCAGAGTTTCAGCTCTGCTGCTTTGCATCTGCACCACCACATGGCCCAGGGCCAGCAAACCCAGCGAAGCCAATAGCTGGGAGCCAGACGGCTCTTTAGGCAAAAAAAAAAAAAACCCCTCTTGCCAAGTCTCCTGTGGGCATGGAGCCTCCCCATGGGTCATGAGAGAGCTGGGGGCGTTCACCTGGAGAAGGGAAGGATCCAGGGAGACCTTAGAGCCCCTTCCAGTGCCTAAAGCGGCTCCAGGAGAGCTGGAGAGGGACTTTGGACAAGGGCTGGAAGGACAGGAGAAGGGAGAATGGCTTAAAACTGCCAGAGGGCAGGGATAGATGGGATATTGGGAAGAAATTGTTCCCTGTGAGGGTGCTGAGGGCCTGGCAACAGGTTGCTCCAAGTGCTGGGGGATGCCCCATCCCGAGAAACATTCAAGAGCAGGTTGGATGAGCAACCTGATAAACAGTTAAAGATGCCCCCATGGCAGAGGGGCTGGAACTCGACCTTTAAACGTCCCTTCCAACCCAAACCTTTCTATTATTCCACGAGGTCTCCTACGGCTGTGAAGTTTTGGGTGGTGGGGAGCTGATCCTCTCAGCTGGCACCAGGTATCCCGAGATCTGCCTGGAAAAGGAAGGGGAAATCCTCCATCTCGCGGGATTTCTTCCTCCCTGCCCCCCCCCCCCCCTTTTCTCCCTGGCTTTATCCTGCGTGCAGCAGATCTATAAATAGGACACGCAGGCACGGGACCGGCAGGATGGATTCCCACTGGCTGTGGGTCATGTGCAGCCTGACCACAACAACCTCAGAGAGCCCACAGCAAGAAAAAGCTGCCGGTTTCCACCACCGCCCCACGGCGAGAGCAAGAGCTTCCCCCTGGCAGCCTTATCGCATTCCCCCTGCCCCCAGCACCGCTATCGCCTCCTCCTCCTCATCCCCTAAAACCTCACGGCCGTTCGAACACCAGAGCAGCAGCACCAAAACCAAAATTGCGTAACAGCTGCTGCACCCCACCGAGATCTGCTCTCCCCAGTGCACAGCAAACAGGTCGGGGGAGTTTCTCCAGGAACCCCAGCAGATCCCAACCCTTTGCACGCCCCCGCGGCTCCAGAGGTGCCTCGCAGCCTCAGGATAACCCCGGCCAAGGCTGACCCGCGGGTCACATCCCACCAGCAGCCCATCAGCCGGGAAACAGAAACCAGGCTGTGGGACTTCTTAGGACACGGCAGCTTCACCCCTACAGAACTCCCCAGGTGGCAGGAGGATGTTGGGGGCTTGCAAAGAGCCCCCCGAGTCGCTCCAGCTCCCCTTGGACTGCGACCCTGGGATCCTAAGTACCTGCTAGTGCCATGTCCTGAAGGATGAGCAAGAAATAAATACCCACCAGCACACCCGGCCCTGGGCAGGACGCTCAAATTCAGCCAGCTGGTCGCTTAAAAAGACAAAATTCGGGCCAGCCGAGTGCAGCCCTGGAGCCCCTCTCTCTCCCGGGCAGCGAGGAGGAGGAGCGAGGCCGAAGGCTCTGGGAGAGGAGCTGCTCAGAGCAGCCGCAGCCTGCGAGGGAGGAGAGCAGCCGGAGGGATGCGGCTGTGCTAGTGCTGCAGCAGCCACCCACACCCCTCTGTGCTGTCGCAGAGGAGGAGGAGGAGGAGGAGGAGGGAAGGAGGAGGCACCACCCAAGTGCCGTCTCCATCCCTCCTGACCAGGAGATCTGGGAGCCAGGGGCAGTTCCCCGCCTGTTTTCCCAAGGACAGAGCTCCTGATTGTTGGACCATGTTGTTCCAGACATCAGCAGGAACCCCACATCGCCCTCCGAGCAGCCAAGGCAGACACACAGCGCCCGCAAGAAATCCCCTCACCTCTGCACCACGAAGGTCTCCCTCCCCAAAATCAAAGCCCACACGTCCCATTTAACCTTATTTAAGGAAAAAAAACAACCCCCCAGCCCCCAAACCGGCTGCTCCGAGCCCATCTCACATGACTCAGCCGGGTCACACCACAAGATAAGCCACAGCCCTGAGGCATCTCCCAGCTCCTGCTCCGTCTGGGCCGAGCCCCTCCGGGCACAGACAGAGGCACCCACACCTACTCCAAGGGTCTGGGGAAGGGAAAACCGGTCCCACCCTCACTTCTCCAACACCCCTCAGCCCTCCAGGGCCAGGGGTGCTCAGCACAGCCCCGGTCATGTGTCCTGCTCAGCACCAGCCCCAGGCCTGTGCCGAGCTTTGTCCTTTGTTCTGTTTGCCAGGGCTTGTGACAAACCACAACAAAGCCAAGCCATAAAGGTTCAGCTCCAGCTCCCGATCCAGCTCAGCCTGCTGTGTCACCAGGTGAGCTTGGCAGCACCAAACCCGCGGTCTGGTGACTTCATTACAGCTCTCGCTGCATTATTAGAGCTTGAATGGGTTTTTTCCTTCAAGAAAAAACAACGTGAGGCACTCCTCCCCACACTTACTCCCCTCTAGCAAAGCCAGATCACTAGCACAGGTCAGATAACAGAACCCTAGAGAGGCTTGGGTTGGAAGGGATCCTAAAGGTCATCTAATTCCAACCCTACTTGTAGCTGGCAAAACAAATCCATCCCGAGACAAGCTGCAGCACTCACCTCTGCAGCTTCCATGCACAGAAAGCACAAGATTCCTCTCAAATTAAGCTGCATTGATTTTTTTTTTCCTCTTTTTCTCACAGACCAATCCATAAACCAGAGCCTTGCACAAGACCCCAGACAGCCCGTGCTACGGAAATCCCTTCCCTTCATCCGCAACCCAGAGGGAAATTGCCAGGAGGAAGCGATCTTTGCTGAATCACGCCTGCAGAGCATCCCTGAGAGTAGGGTATGGGAATGAGACATTTATTCCAAGCCAGAGGGACGCACGGCAGCTTCTCCAGCGCCATTCCCAAGCCATGGTCAAAACCCAGGCTGGGCTGTGCATCACGGGATGTTCCCAGGGTGCCAAACCGACCTCGGCGTCAGCTGACGAGCAGGGCTAGGGTGTTTTTCCTGTCTTTATCAGGAAAACAAGGTTTCCTCTCTCCTCCCGCGACCCTTCCTGAAGGTTTGCTGGGTTCTGAGGCATTTTCCCCGCAGCGATCCGCACCCCTGCGCCGCAGCGCATCCCCCTCCCTCACCCCGCATGCCGCATCCCCCTCCCGCGCCGGCCGCGGGCCAAAATCCCCAAAAACGCCGCTGGAAAAAGCGGGAGACGCCGCTGCTTGTTGCCCCCGCGGAGCCGTGGAAGGGGGTGCCGCGTTCTCCCCGCCCCACGCGTGTCCCCTGCCCCGCGGCATCCCCTCCCTTACCGCTCCCCGCCCGCGCCCGCCGCGCTCTCTGTGCGCGTCCCCGGCCCGGCCCCCGGGACTCACCGGCACTCACCGGCACTCACCGGCACTCACCGGCACTCACCAGCACTCACCGGGACTCACCGGCACTCACAGCCCCGCCAGGGCTCGCTAGCCACGGCCGGGGCAGCTCCCGGGGGCTGAGTCATCTCGGGCCGGCCCGCCCCTGGCGTGACAGCATCCTGCCGGCTGCCCGCCCCTGGAGCCCGCCTCCCGCCATCCCTGCTCCTCCTGCTTCCATCCCTGCTCCCGGCTGCTTCCCTGCACCTGCCTGCATCCCTTCTCCTGCCTCCCTCCATCCCTGCTCCTGACTGCTTCACTCCTCCTGTCTCCATCCCTGCTCCTGCCTTCCTCCTGCCTGCTTCCCTGCTCCTGACTGCTTCCCTTCTCATGCTTCCATCCCTTCTCCTGACTGCTTCCCTGCTCCTGTCTCCGTCCCTGCTCCTGACTGCTTCCCTGCTGTCTCCGTCCTTCCTCCTGCCTGCTTCCCTGCTGTCTCCGTCCCTGCTCCTGACTGCTTCCCTTCTGTCTCCATCCCTGCTCCTACCTTCATCTCCGATCCTGCCTGCATCCCTGCTCCTGCCTGTATCCCTGCTCCTGTCTCCATCCCTGCTCCTGCCTGTTTCCCTCCTCCTGCCTCCATCCCTGCACCTGCTTCAACCCTGCTTCCGCCTCCATCCTCCTCCTGCCTCCACCCCCGCACCTGCGTTGGAAATGATACAACTTTTAACATTTTTAAACCGACTTTAGCCAGGGGTTTTATTCATCTTTGCCCGGGGGGAAAGGAATTGAAGTTTCTTTTCAAAAGACTCTGTTCCCTGGGCGAGGCCGGATGAGTTTAACGTCTCCATAGGTCGGGGGCAGCCACAAGATACAGAGGAGATAAGTGACCATTAACGAACGCTAACGAATATCAGCTCCCAGCACCACCCCGGCGTGGTCGGAGGCACCCGCTCTGCACAAGACTGATAAGAGAACCGAAGAACGAGGACCAAATTAGCATCGGAGGCGAAGGGATCAATAACCGATAGGAGACTGAGTACTAAGAATTGCTTAATTTAAGACCAATGAACTAGAATTTCTTGGGTTTTGTCTGTATAAATATGGGAAACATCGGGTAAAACGTCGTGTGTGATGGAATGATTTTCCCTGCACGACCCGGGCAATGTGTGGATGAAATTATTCCTATTGCACATCCTGGCCAGAATAAAGTAATGCCTTGATTCTCCAACACTAAAAAGATGTTGTTGGAGAGTTTTTGTTTTTCCCGCAGTTTCGGTGACACCTGCATCCCTGCTCCTGCCTGCATCCCTCCTCCTGCCAGCCTCCATCCCATCTAGGTTTCCTACCTCCAACCCGCCTGCATCCTTCCTCAACTCCACCTCCATCCTATCTCCATCCTGCCTGTATCCCACCTCCAGCCTGCCTGTGACCTTCCTCAATCCCACATGGATTCCACCCTCTGCCATCCCATCCTGCATCCTTCCTCCTGCCTTTCTTCCCTCCTGCCATACTCCATCTCATTTTCCTCTTCCAGCCTGCCTGCATTCCTCCTCAATCCCACCTGCATTCCACCTTGATCCCATCCACATCCTTCCTGCTTCCCTCTTCCATCCTCTAGCCATTGCATCTAGTTTTCCTCCACCAGCCTGTCTGCATGCTTCCTGAATCCCACCTGTATCCCACCCTTTGCTATCCCATCTCCATCCTGCCTCCATCCCTTCTCCTGCCTGGTTCTCTCCTCCAGCCAGCCTCCATCCCATCTGGTTCTCCTCCTCTAACTTGCCTGTATCCTTCCTAAATCCCACCTGCATCCCATCCCCATCCCTTATCAATTCCACCCACATCACACAGGTCTCCCAGAGAAGCTGTGGCTGCCCCATCCCTGGGAGTGTTCCAGGCCAGGTTGGACGGGGCTTGGAACAACTTGGGATGGTGGAAGGCGTCCCTGCCCGTGGCAGGGGGTGGAATGAGATGAGCTTTAAAGTCCCTTCCCACCCAAACCATTCTGGGATTCTGTGATCCTGCCTGCTTCCCTCCTCCAGCCTGTCTCCATTCCTCTTGTTTCCCTACTCCAGCCTTCCTTCATCCCACCTAACTTTCCTACTCCACCCTCCTTGCATCCAACCACTATCCTGCCTCCATCCCACCTCCAGCATCCCTCAAAGTTTTTATCTGGAAATGCAGCAAGATTTCACTGTGTTACTGTGCTCACTGACTCTTTTTCCCTGAAATCTTTTCCATTTTGGCTGATTTTCAGGAGTGTGAGAAACACCGAAAAGTCATCTCAGGGGCCAGTTTCAAGCCCTGTTCTAAGCCACAATGACCCTAAAGCTTCTCTTTAATGAGAAAAAAACATCCCTTTTTTATTCTTTTCTCACCCTTCCCTGTGAGGAGGAGGGAAAAACTACACCCCCCCACCATCCTCAGAAATGAAAAGACCATTTGGCCTGGAATCAAAAACAATTAATCAGTGATCAAAAATCACTTTTTCCCCCCCCTCCCGGTTCAATTTATATCCAATCACTTTTTTAACATATCCACATTTTAAAGATCGATTTTGGTTTAGGAGATTTCCTAGTGAAGTGATGAAAAAAATTAGAAAAATCACATTTAATTCACTGGACTGCAAAACCCAGTATTTCTGCAGTAAAATTGGAGACGGTTTTGATGTGTTCAAGTGTTTTTATTTTTCAGTACTCTGTGTGCCTTGGACCACTCCATGCCTTTACATGTCATATTTAACCACCCCTTCACCGTGCTTTTATTTATGCTTTAGCAATTAAAATAATTTTTTAAAAAAAGTAAACAAACCACTTGTAACCTGCCCAACCTCCCTGTGACTCCACAGGATTTCACCTTGTGAAGGTTGATTTCAGTTTTCCACGTTGTCTGTGAGGTTTTGTTGACATAAAGCAGGGGAAAAATAACCTGGCTTTTGTCCTGCCCTTTGTGCCATCTGGCTCCGAAGGCCTCGGTGCCTCCTGTCATGTGGAGCTGGAGTCAGGACATCACTCACACTCATTTTTCCCAGTAATTTGCTTCAGTTCCGTCTTTATTCCCAACACCTCCTTATTTCCAGCTAGGTTTTTGCCCAGAAGTCACATAAGATCAACTTTAAACCTGTGCAGTCCTATAAAACCCCTTTTATTCTGCCTCGTTTGGGTCACCAGGGAGCCCATCCTTCAGGCTGTGCCGGTGTCCTCCGTGGGTTGTTCAGGAGGAAGCAGCCCCATTTTCCTGAAAGTATTTGGTGTCTTTTATTTGGTTTCTTTTTCAAGAAATGAAAGTGTGAACTAAAACTTTGCATGGACTTCTGACTTTCTGCCCTCTTTGGGGAAGTGGCAAAGTTGCCATCCCTTTTTCAGTTGGTTTGGGCTGCCCATTTTTGAGATAAGTTGATCATTTTTGAGATAAGTTGATCATTTTTGAGATAAGTTGGTCGTTTTTGAGATGAGATGCCCCAAGGGCTGGAGCCCCTCTGCTCTGGAGCCAGGATGGGAGAGCTGGAGGTGTTCACCTGGAGAAGAGAAGGAGCCAGGGAGACCTCGGAGCCCCTTCCAGTGCCTAAAGGGGCTCCAGGAGAGCTGGAGAGGGACTTGGGACAAGGGATGGAGTGCCAGGATAAGGGGGAATGGCTTCCCACTGTCAGAGGGCAGGGTTAGATGGGATATTGGGAAGGAATTGTTCCCTGTGAGGGTGGTGAGGCCCTGGCACAGGTTGCCCAGAGAAGCTGTGGCTGCCCCAGCCCTGGAAGTGTCCAAGGCCAGGTTGGACAGGGCTTGGAACAACCTGGGCTAGTGGAAGGTGTCCCTGTCCATGGCAGGAGGGTGGAACTGGATGATCTTTTAATCATTATCTTCCAACCCAAACCCTTCCATGATTCTATGGTAAGTTGTTTTTATATATGATGCTGAGTGCAGCCAGGAAAGTTTCCACATTAGAGACTTCCCAGAGAATCTGTAAATCCCTTGTTTGCCCCAACCAGGTATAAACAACCCCTTCCCCCATCCCTTTTTTTTTGCCCTGGTTTTTTTTTTTTTTAGTCTATCAGAAAAATGAATGGCATTTGCTGAGGCTTTGGCCTTTGGAGCAAAATCCACCAATACAGGAGTGAGATAAGGAAATGGGTCAGGAGGCCTTGGGCAAACCTCCCTTATTGCTTTCTGAATCAGTGCTGGTTGAATCACCGTGTCCCTGCTTCAACCTTGAGCAGGAAATAGCTCTTAATGAAGCTGCTGCAGGGCCAACACCCAGAAGTTTTAGGAAGAAAGAAGTTTCTGTGTATAATCATCTCCCATCATTAAAAAAAAAAGCCCTAATTAATTCAGGTATGGGGTGTTTTCATCTTCAGGATTTAAAATAATCATTTTTTACAACAAGGGTATGAAATGCAGATTTATTTAATAACCAAATAGCTCAGCTTGGCTTAGGGTAGGAGTGAACTGTGCTCCTCCCTGAAGCCAAAGCCTGTCCAGCTGGGCTCCCAGACCTCCTTTGGGGAGTATCCACCCTGATTTTTCCTAACTCACCCTTTTTAGCCACTTTTTAAACACTATAATTTTACTACCAAAGCAGAACTACAATGTTTGCTCCTGAAGTTCTTTTATTCTTTGGCTTTGTGTCCCTCTTTGAGCATCATCCCTGGAAGTGCTCAAGGCCGGGTTGGACCCCTTGGAACCACCTGGTCTAGTGGAAGGTGTCCCTGTCCATAGCAAGGGATGGGAATGGGATGAACTTTAAGGTTCCTTCCATCCCAAGCCTTTGCATGATTCCAAGATTCCTATGGCACGATTTTGCAGCTGACTGGCTCTGCCTGGCAGCAGCAGAACATCAGTGAGGCCTTGATGGGAATAATGATGGTTATTACACAGCTGCATCAGCTGCCGGGGCAAAATTCTCGCCCAGGGCAGTGGGTAAAAAGGATTTTATGAAGCCATAAATGCCTGGTAAATCCTCGCTGGAAGGGTTGGACACCGACGTAATCCTCACCTCTCCGCGGGAGCTGGGACATCCTGAGCTCAAATCCTCCCTCTCCAAGCATTTGGTGCCTGCCAGAGTCACTGCTGGAGCACGTGGCTCTACAAAGCTCACTGGAACATGCCTTGGACCGGCTGTTGGCTGATCCTGACGGATTCAGGCTCGTCTGGTGGCAGCTGGGGTTTGTTGACCAGACTTTTTCTGTCCAGGCAGAAGATGAGCTTCGCTGCCTCATGAAGCAAGAGGGTGGCCAGGCTGTCCTGGCTGGTGGTGGCTGTGTGCTCCTGGTGTGGGTGGGGGATGAGAACAGCCACCAGCAGAGCTGAACCCAACACCAAGCCTGGAATTGCGTCCATGCAATGGCCATGGAAACTGGGGGGGTCTTGGTGTCCTACACCCCTTTAGCCTCCTGCTGGTGATGCTGCTTACGAGGCTGAAGGCCCCTCGAGGATCCTGCAACATCCTCCCCCCTGCTTCCTGCAAATCTGTGCGAACAGGGAGCTCCGGTTCCCTGCAGATCCGCGCAAACCGGGAGCTCCGTTTACGCAATCCCGCGGTGACTCAGCCGGGCTGGCTCACGAGGAGCCCTGTGACTGACTCAGGAATAGGCGACATCAGCAAAAACCTTCTTCCCACCGTCGCTGGGGCAAACCGGGTCCAGACCTGGGCGAGCAGCGAGGCTTCGAGGGCGGAACTCGCTGGCCCTGGGTGGGTGGGGCGAGGCGAGGACAGCGATTTCATCTGCTCCTGCAAATTTTGTGTCCCTTTGCACAGTTGCGGCATTGATCCTCAGCACGGACACAAGGCAGAGTCCTTGTCTGGATTAAACATTAAGAGTTTCATGCGTTTTTATCTGAAAGCTCTCCTTGGTTCCCTTGCTCCATCCATTCCCAGCTCTCCCAGCAGTTTTTGGCTGTGGTACTCCTGGAGCCAAAGGTGCAACTTTGTGTTTATCAAGGCTGAATTTTCCTTGTGATTTGACAGATTCTTGAATCTACAGGAACTTCTCCTATATTCTCTGTCCCTTGGCTAGGGACTTTTTTCCTCAGCTTTTCAGGCTGGGGCAGCTCCCCAGTGCTGTGTCCCCTTCAATGTGAGGCTGGTTGGGGCAGCTGCTCTGGTCCCAGATAGTCCAGGATGTTCCTATTGGGAAACACCTTAGCTCCAGGGTGCCTTTGGCATGTGCTTTCCATACAAGGTGCCACAGAATCGTTTAGGTTGGAAAAGCCCTTCAAGATCATCGAGTCCAACCATCCCCCAGCACTGCCAAGGCCACCACTAACCCGTGTCCCCAGGTGACACATCCACATGGCTTTTAAATCCCTCCAGGGATGGGGAGTCCACCATTGCTCTAGACAGCTGTGCCAAGGCTGGAGAAGCCTTTTGGTGAAGAAATGTTTCCTAATATCCATTCTAAATCTCCCCTGGTACAGCCTGAGGCCCTTCCCTCTCATCCTGTCCCTTGTTTCCTGGGAGCAGAGCCTGACTCCACCTGGCTGCCCTCTCCTGTCAGGGAGTTGTGGAGAGCCAGAAGGTCCCCCTTGAGCCTCCTTTTCTCCAGGCCGAGCCCCTTTCCCAGCTCCCTCAGCCACTCCTGGTGCTCCAGTCCCTTCCCCAGCTCTGTTCCCTTCCCTGGACACGCTCCAGCCCCTCAAGGTCTCTCTGGTCAGGAGGGTCCCAGAGCTGCCCCCAGCACTGGAGGTGCCCCAGCAGTGCCAGCACAGGGGACAGACACTGTCCTGGCCCTGCTGGACACACCATTGCTGGGACAGCCCAGGGGCCATTGGCCTGCTTGCCCACCTGGGCCCACCTGGCTCATGTCCATCTGGCTCAGGCAGGTTCAGACACTTTGGAGCAGATGCTGTGACCTCTATTCCCTTTGTGGTACTTGCCTGACTTTGCCCTTGCTCCTACCATACCCCAGCCTCCAGGGAATTCAAGAGTCATGGGAATTGCTGAGAATTCAGCTGCTCTGCCCTGTCACCTGATCCTGGCCTCCTCCTTCCCCAACTTGCTGAGCTTGTCGTTTCGAGCCGCTCTGCACTCTGTGTCCATCCATCCTGGCTTGTGACGGAAAGCAGGGCCTGACTTCCCTTCTGTGCCCCTCTCTGGTCACCCCCTGCTCAGATGACAGCTGCAGGGTGGGGACATCTCAGCGTCAGGACAGACCTTGTGCTTCAAAAAGAAACCCCCAGCTGGCCTCAGGGGAAGAAATCCACGGAAAAGAAGAAGTGAGAGAGAAGTGGGGACAGTGACCCACGAGAATTTGTATCCAAAGAACTTTCCTGTGGGCGTTGTACAGAGAGAAAGCAAAACTCCCTTTTCCATGTCCTTTGCTCTTCTTGTGACCAGTGTGTCAGTACCTTCCAACCAGAGCAACTTTTCCATCCTGGCTTTACTGGGAGAGCTCTGGGCACGGCTTTTTGGGGGAGTGTTTCACAATTTTTCCTTTCTCTGCAGGCTCAGAGATTGGCCACGGCCCAGATAAGAGCCTGAACAAGGAGGGCACCTGGGCTCTTGGCTCCTCCTACGCTCACCTGAGTGTTCCCTCCCAACACGGAGCTGGGAAGGTGCTTTCCCGAAGCGTCTGGCCTGGGAACAGCGCTGTGATTGCCCTTGTCTGTTCCAAGAGATGCCCGGACTCTTATTTGTGTCCCTGTCTTCACGTCTTGATCGCTCCTGCTCACAGCATGAGGCGCTCACTGGAGAGGTTCCTCAGGCCCAAATATTTGTTCTGTGCCGTGTTTGTCTTTGAAGGGTGGCACAGGGATGGAGACTGTGTCTGGTGCGTGCAGAATTTGGGTTTGGGGACAGACCAGTGTCTCTGCAGAGCCACTTTCAGCGTCCACTTGGCAGAAGGGAAACTGAGGCAGGAAGGCTCCAATCCCAGTGAGTCCAGATGGAGAAAGCCACGGCCCTGCCCCGTGGAGAGCCCTGCTGGAACGACTTCACTGTGCTGCTGGCACCCTCTGACTGCCTGCGAAGCCAGAAGGGCTGCTGGCTCCTGGAAGGAAGGGAGACCTCCCAAGATCCTTCGGAAAAGGGTGTTTTTGGTGCTCCAGTGAAAGGTTATCTCGTCAGGCACCGTGCCAGGCTCCCGGTGACGTGCGCGGGTCCGTCATGTGCCACCGGCCACTCAGGACCCGTTTTCTCCTGTAACCCTGTTTTTCCCCTGGTAACCCTGTTTTTCCCCTGGTAACCCTGTTGTTCCCCTCTTCCCTGCTTTGTTTATCCATGAGCCTCAGGGAGGGAAATGGAAACAGGAGGAGAACTGGTGGGACTGGAAATCGAGGTCATTCGTAAGGAGCTGGGGCAGGAAGGGCAAAGTGCTGGGAGGGTTTTCTGAGGGTCAGCAGCAAGGGACTGGTGAGGTGGGCACCTGGGCCTGGTTTGGGTGTGGAATAAACTGGAAGCACGTGGAATTTAATTTTAATTTATTTAGAAAAATTGTGCAGGACGAGGGAGCCAACAGGGGGTTTCCTGGGGCAGAAGGGACACTCCTGTGAGAAGGGACCTGCTGCCCCATCCATCCCAGCAGGATGAACCTCAGAAAGTCCGGGTTTGCTGGAGGAGGCCAGAC
Source organism: Amblyornis subalaris (assembly GCA_018881555.1). Classification (NCBI taxonomy): domain Eukaryota; kingdom Metazoa; phylum Chordata; class Aves; order Passeriformes; family Ptilonorhynchidae; genus Amblyornis; species Amblyornis subalaris. Next base: position 87,727 of record JACAXG010000206.1, on the reverse strand, counting down.
CAGAGGGAAAAACCTCTCTGGTTCAGGCTGCACTGGTTTTTGATGCCATCTCGTGGTCCGGGAAGGCTTTACAAAGGGAAGTGTGGAGTGTATTTCCTTGAATAGATGGAAAAGTGTGGAGTGGAGCAACTCCTGCTGTTGCTCTCCCAGCAGAACCGTGAAATCTGCCCCTGGACCCGTCATTTTGAACAGGTCTCATTCCCGGGGGATGATTTCCATCACCTCATCCCGTGTCTGTTTGGGAATTGCCACCCTGCATACCTCAAGGGAGCTGGGCTGTCTCATCCTGTCTCATTTTCAGCTCTGAAGGCTGGAGCCCCTCTGCTCTGGAGCCAGGCTGGGAGAGCTGGGGGTGTTCACCTGGAGAAGAGAAGGCTCCAGGGAGACCTCAAAGCCCCTTCCAGTGCCTAAAGGGGCTCCAGGAGAGCTGGAGAGGGACTTTGGAATAGAGCCTGGAGGGACAGGACAAGGGGGAATGGCTTCCCACGGCCAGAGGGCAGGGTTAAATGGGATATTGGGCAGAAATTGTTCCTTGTGAGAGTGGTGAGGCCCTGGCACAGGTTGCCCAGAGAATCATCCCAGCACAGAAAGAAAAAAAAGCACATCAGAGGCTGAACTGCCAGGAGTGTGTGCTCCGGGAACGAACAGGAAGCTGAGTGCCATAAAACCCCTAGGCCCAAGAGGTTTGATCCCGTGTTGCTGCAAGCCTGGTTGCCCAACAGCAGCCCACGTGCTGTGGTGTGGGGCTGGAATCCCTTCCTTGCCCAGCTTGCTCAACACCGGCAGCCGCAGGGATTTGAGGGAGCTCCTCCTGGCTGGCGTGGGCAAGGCTCCCAGCTGGGAACAGATCTTCCCAGGGGATGCAAAAACATGAGAGCAAGAGACACCTGCACACTGTCCTTTCTCGCTGTGGAGGTGTGGGAGAGGTTTTGTGTGTTGTTCACTTCAGATCTCACTGCTACAGGAGAGTGTGGGAGTGACAAAATATTTCAAATGCATCGATCTCACTTGCATCAGGAAGAATTCCCAGTTTAGGGTGATGATCCCTGTAGGTTCAGACAGACAGGGTGATGAAAAATTGACTAGAACCATCTCGTGGGCAGAAGAAAAGTGGCGGCAGCTCACCCTGGAATTCTCCAGTGGATACGAGGATGGTGAGGGTTTGGGAGGGGAGCAGGTCCCCAGCAAAAGGACGAGCACAAGGGTGCTAAAGACTTACAAATTGTCTGTAGAGCGTGAGGAATTCACCAGCAGCCTCCCTGCTTTACACTGGAATTACCCCGAGGGGGGTGTGAGAGCATCTCGCAAGATCCACGTGGGGCCGGAGGCGACTCCGGGTTTTCTCCCAGGGCTGAATTCCAAGGTCTCTCCACCCCCGCTGCATCCCCAAGCACTTTCCAACCGGCTGAATCCTTCTGATAAATATAGCAGGAGGAAGGCAGCAGGTTTGGCTTGGGAAGAGCGGCTGGAGCTGGCTCTGAGACAGCTTCGTGCTCATTGCAGCGGAGTCACGAGTGTGTGTCTAAACTGAGACCCGAGTGTCAAGTTGTGCTCTCCCGGGACTTTGGAGAAGTCCTGGGTTTTGGAGGGGAAGTTGGCAGCTGAGGTTTTTTATTTTTCCCAGCTGATGGGGTAACGAGCCAGCTACATTGGAATGGGCCTTTTTTTTTTAGTTTCGAGGTGACTTTGCTCTCCAGGGGACAGGGTGGTAGATGTCCCAACACACAGCCGTGGGGCACGGTCATGGAATCATGAATCATTTGAATGAATTTAATGGAATTTAACAGGATGGAATGGAATGGAATGGAATGGAATGGAATGGAATGGAGTGGAGTGGAGTGGAGTGGAATGGAATGGAATGGAATGGAATGGAATGGAATGGAATGGAATGGAATAGAATAGAATAGAATAGAATAGAATAGAATAGAATAGAATAGAATAGAATTTCACTATCTCCAGCTATGCCTGTGCTGTAGAAGTCATGATATTAATTTCCCTCTTACCCCCTCATTATTCCTCAATACTCCTCTTCCAGGGTCTTTTACTTACCTGCCAAGGCATCTTTCCCCATCCCAAGGCATCACTTGGCTGCAGGAGGTTCCTGGATAGAGATTCTCTGGGATGGGGTAAGAGGGGGTGGTGACTTCTGGCTGCAGCTTCCACTGTGCTGAGTCCCCTGGTCACCCACTGAGGGATGAACCTCCGGGTCTGAGGGCTGACAAAACACCACAGGTTCTTCCAAGAGGGGCCTTGCTGCATTCTCCAAGGATCTGCAGCCTCTCCAAGGACTTATAGCTGACAAACTCTAAGTGCTGGGGTTTGCAAGAGCCACAGGCTCCTGAGACTGGCCCACTAAGGGTGGACGTCACCCGTGGTGCTCCTCACACGCAGGCAGCTGTCCCATGGGATAGGCTGTGGCACCAGGTGCCTCTAGGTCCCACCTGAGGGTTAAGGGATAGCCCTGAGTCTTTCCAGCGCAAGGCACAGCGAGGTCCTAACCCTGAACGGGCACCCAAGGCAACAAACACCATAAAAAGAGGGGCTCCTCTCCTGGGAATTGCTGTGTCGGGACTTGGCCCTCCCAGCATTGTCTCCCCGTGGCCTTGAGCATCTCCCTGGCCGCCAGGGTGCTGAGCTGCACGTCCCAAGGTGAGCGGGGGCTGAACAAACCGCTGCCCCCAGCGAGGACGCTGGCGCCTGCTGGGGGAAGCCCAGAGCGGTGTTTGTGCCAGAAGACACACAAACATCTCGGCTGAGCAGCCCTGACCTCCTCCTCCTCCTTCTCCCTTGTTCTGCTTATCTCTGCTTCCCTGGGGTAACCCTCAGCGGAGGTATTCCGGGAGCCCAGCGCCGCCGCCGTTTCCTCCCGGCGCCGTTTCCTTCGGCGCGGGGTCAGCACCGCCACCCTCTCCCCGCGGGACCCCACGGGACGCCCGCGGTCCCCCCGGGATGCTCGGGGCTATCGCTGGGAGGACGTGGGCCAGAGGAGGAGGAAGCCCTTCGACAGGAGCCGATGGTCCAGGAGCCAGGGAGGCTGGAGGGTGCTGAGCGAGGAAGAAAAACAGGAAGGTGGCGGCAGATAAGGGAAAGAACCTGGAAGAGGAATATTGAGGAATAATGGAGGGTAGAAGGGAAATGAAGATCGCAGCAGACGCCGAGCCATGAGGGGAAGCTGCTGGAAGGAAAGCAGCCCAGAAATATCCTTCTCCTTGCACTGGGAAACAGGTCTCAGCCTCACAGCACGGCGGGAGCTGGGGATGCTCCAGCAGGTCTGTGTGCGGGGGTTGTCACGCTCCCACAGGGTCATACTTGGCTGGGAGACTCCGAGCACAGCCCTGTGGAAAAGTGTTAATTAGCTTGTTGTGAAGACTGCTAATTAATGTCTCAGTGGCTCGTTTCCAATAGGGACAGTCCTGGGCACAGGGACAGTGCTGGAGGTGTTCCAGGCCAGGCTGGATGGGGTTCTGAGCAACCTGGTCTAGTGGAAAATGTCCCTGCCCATGGCAGGGGTTGAGAACAAGATGATCTTTAAGGTGCCTCCCGACCCGAACCATTCCATGATTCTGTGACTGTCTGGTTCTATGATTCCATGTTCCTATGACTCGATGTGCACCAGTCCCTTGGATCCTGCTGGGGTGAAACAAACCAGAGAGAGGGGCTTGTGTCCACATCCTAGGCCTATCCTGCCTCAGGTTCCCTGTGCAGGTGTCCTGGTGTTTAACCTTAACGTGGCAGAACACAACAACTGCGTTTCCTGGCTGGTTTCTGCAGGCACCACCACTTTCCAGTGATCACTCAGGCATTGATCACTCTGGCACTGATCACTTCCAAGGTCTCACCTTGGAGCACCTGTGGCACATGGAAACCTTGTCCTTACTCCAAGACACTGCCTTTCTTCTACAGCTGCGTGGATAAACCCCCAATCCAGATCCATCCTGATCATGGCCACTGTAGTGGAACCCTCCCGAAAACACAAATGGGTGAGATGGAAGGATCCCTAACCTGGTGTTCCTTCAAAATCATTTCTCTGAGACCTCTTCACTACAGAAGAGCCTGTTGGGAAGGCACTGATGGCCAGAGTATGCCAGGGGGACACAGCTCTGTGCTTACTGGTCAGCGTTAAAAGCAACAAGTGACTAATTTAAAAGTGCAGACAAATTGAATTCCCTCCTGGATAGGAAGGATTATCCCTGTCTCGCCGAGGTAACCTGCCAGCAGTGAGGGTCTGGTAGATGATAACCCCAGAAGGGAAGAGGTCAATCCTTCAGATACACCAGAGGCTGAGGAGAGCTCCGGGGTGCCGGTGTCCCCCGGGGTGAGATGGGATGCAGAACACCCTCCTGCACTGCCAGACGAGGGCTGTGGGCAGATGAGCCCCAGCAGAACCATCCCAGGGACCTGATCCAGGAGCCATCACTGATGGTGCTGGGGAAGGAAACTGAAATTCCAGCCTCGGAGTCACAGCCATGAGCGCACAGGGAGCTTGGCCGGGATGTGGTTGGTGACACAGCCCGGGCATGGGATGGGATATGAGAAAGTGGTGCATGACACAACCATGATGCAAAACTGCATCTAATTAGGGAAAGAAAGGAGGGCTCAGTGGGTTGTTTGTGCATGGGCTGCAGAGAGGAGGAGCCCCTTTTTTCCTCTCCAACATGGAAAGAATAGCGTGATATCCAGCTCTGAGGTCCTCAGCACAGGAAAGACATGGACCTCTCGGAGTGGGTCCAGAGGAGGCCAAGATGCTCCGAGGGCTGGAGCCAGGCTAGGAGAGCTGGGGGTGTTCACCCAGAGAAGAGAAGGCTCCAGGCAAACTTTAGAGCCCCTTCCAGTGCCTAAAGGGGCTCCAGGAGAGCTGGACAGAGGCTTTGGGTAAGGGTCTGGAGGGACAGGACAAGGGGAAATGGCTTCCCACTGACAGAGGGCAGTGTTAGATGGGATATTAGGAAGGAATTCTTGGTTGTGAGGGTGGTGAGGCCCTGGCACAGGTTTCCCAGAGAAGCTGTGGCTGCCCCATCCCTGGAAGTGTTCCGGGCCAGGCTAGATGGGGCTCGGAGCAACCTGGGCTAGTGGAAGGTGTTCCTGCCCATGGCAGGGGTTGGGATTGGATGATCTTTAAGGTCCTTTCCAACCCAAATCATTCAGCCCCAAAAAACCTGATTTGAACAAAACCTGGCCTTGAACACTCAGGGGGGTGGGACAGCCACAGCTTCTCTGAGCAATCTGTTCCAGGGCCTCACCACTCTCACTGCAAGAACTTCGTCTCGTATCTAATCTGAATCAACTCTCCTTTAGTTTAAAACCATCACCCCTTGTCCTATCACAACAGACCCTGCTAAAAAGTTTGTCCCCGTGTTTCTTGGCACCACCTTCCTCCACAATCTTCATTTCTTTGTCCAAGGCTGACCACTGCCCTCATGAGAGAGTCACTGCTGCAGATCATCCGTGAGAAACCATGAGAAACCCGCTCATCTCTGACCCATGCCCAAGTCACAGAAGGTCTCCACACATATTTTCAGTTCCACTTTTATCTCAGGATGGCCCAGCTGGTGTTTTGGGGGCTGGCAGTGGCTGGTGGGATGATTCTGCCCATCTCTAAGGGCATTTTCGCAGTGTTTCACCCCGTGACTCTGGTGAGTGACAGGGCTGTTGTGGGGGCTGATAACTGGATTAGCTCCAGCCAAAATCGCTTCTGCCTGCACTCAGCAGGGCCTTGGTTCATCCCCCACCGTGTCAGCTCACAAAATTCAAGAGCCCCTTGTCCAGCCTGTGCTTAACCCACCGCAGTCTGTCACCCCCCAGGGGACTCTGCTAACGAACTGTGCTTGAAGAGCATCATCTCCCAGCAGATAGCAGCTCCCAGAGCATCATCTCCCAACAGATAGCAGCTCCCCAGCGATCAGGCAGCCTGGGAGTGACGCTGCCCATGGTGAGACCTCCCATTAATCACAGAGTCTCAACCTCCACCTCCCCATCGCAGCTACCAGAACTAATCACAGCCCCGAGCAGACAAAACATCCACATTTTTCCCCTGCCTTGTGCTCCCATGTGTTTTCCCTCCATGTGCTCTGTGTCAGGAGTTGTCTGGTGCTCAGACAGGGCTGCCCCTGGGCTGTGGATCATCCATTGAGGGATTGTGTTGTCACCCAGCCTCGTCCTTGGAAACATCAGCCTGGAGAGTCCATAATGCGAATCCTTAACTGCTCGTGGAGCAGAGAGTCCATCATGCAAATCCTAACGGGACAATCCATAACTGTCCTCCTCGGGGAGATAAAGCTGTTCCCATGCCAGCAAGGGGGACCTCAGCTTCACCTTTGCTTCCAGAGCCGGTTCCTTTGGGCAGTCACGTTCCCATGATCCCAAGACAGCATTGCCGAACTCCTCACCTTGAAGCAAAACCAGGGCAGCATTTTCTTGGGCTTTCCTTGCAAGCAGCAGCTTGGAAGGAGGGGTTATTTAATCTCTCTGTTTTTCATCCCAGAAACTGTGTTTCATTTGGAGTGTCCAAGCAGAAACCCAGAGCTTGGGAGAAAAGGGGCTAATGGGAAACTTGGGATATGCATGAGCTTTGAACAAATGTAGTGATTTCCAGAGAAAATATCCTTTAAAATTAGGAACAAATTCTTTACTGTAAGGGTGATGAGGTTGCCCAGAGATGTTGTGGGCTCCCCAGCCCTGGAAGTGTTCGAGGCCATGTTGGATGGGCCTTGGAGCAACCTGGGGTAGTGAAAGATTCTCTGCCCATGGCAGTCTTGTAGTTCCCTAAAATCCCAGTTGCTCTGTCATGGTCTGATACAGCTGACATTTTTCCTGCATTAATATCTTTCCTGCTGGCTGGAGCTTCCCCCAGCCCTGGGAAGGATCTGCCTGACACCAAGGAGGGGTCAGGCCCCTCGGGGTCTTGCTAGCCCAGCCAACACCCTTGCAGAAGCTCTCCTCATTTGTACGTACACCCACATGCATTCAGAGATGTGTTTGCAGGAAGGGTGTTTTCGGATCTCACCCAAGGAATTTAGGACTGGCTCTACCGGGTCAGGAAGCTTTAGGTCTGACACAACTGCTTTGACAACAAATTCCTCCAAAAACCCTGTTTTCCCTCTCCTTCTTTCATAGATGTGGGATCACGGGGTGGGTGGAGGACGGGCTGGGTGGGCGTTCGTGCCCGTGCACCTCCCCTCCTTCCCTCACCCTCCCCATCACCCTCCCCAGCCCCTTCCCCTCTTCTCAGCCATGATAAGCTCGCCGATGGAAAAAATGTTGTCACACATATCTCACTTCCAGTGTGTGGGAGTCGCTGATAACGGCACGAAGATCTGGACAATAAAGCTCCTGACAGCTCTCGTGTCCGTCCTGGCCACGGGGGGATAGTCCTGGAGGAGGAGCCGAGCGCTCGTGGGGTCTGGGGAAGGGTCCTGGGGAGGAGGCTGGAGAGGGGAAAGGGCTCATCAACCCTCCTCATCTGGGGTGCAAAACCATTCCCCTGCATGTTTCCCAAATTCCACGCTGCCCTGGGGCGTCTCCAAATGGAGAGCCAGGAGATTTTGGCTTCAGGTGGCTTTGCTGTCACGCTGGGGAGCAGCCCAGCAGCTGCTCACCACGGTGTTTGTCTTGGGAGCTTCCCCACCAGCCAGTGCTCCCTCCCCGGGGAGAGGGGGCTGTGCTGCTCCAGCGCCGCCGCTCTTCCACGTGGAGCTGCCGAAGGAGCCCGGAGCAGCTCGCCAGAAGGGTGAAGTCATTTATTTATACCTGGAAAAAACATGTGCGTCATTACACAGCCTCTGAGATGCTGGGGCTGAGCCAGTGCCAGGATTTTGAGCCGATGTGGAGAGCCGAGGTCAGCACGGGGCAGTGCCAGGGGCTGCGTTCCTTCTTAATGCCCGTGTCAAGCTGTACAAACAGGGCACCAATTTATCCGTGGAAAAAACGTGCCAAGGTTTGGCTGGCAGAGGTTCATTTGGCTGGCAGAATCACGGAATCATTCCGGTTGGAAAAGACCTCCAAGATTATCAAGTCCAACCTGTGCTCGATCCCCACCTTGTCACTCAGACACTGAGTGCCACCTCCAGTCATTCCTCGGATGCCCCCAGGGATGGGGACTCCAGCACCTCCCTGGGCATCCTGTTCCAATGCTTAACGACCCTTTCCATGCAGAAATTCTTCCTGATGTCCAGCCTGAACCTCCTCTGGCACAGCCTGAGGCTGTTCCCTCTGATTTTATAGCACTCCTAGTTTTTCAGTATCTATTTTCTCACTCTAATTACAACAACTGAGAGTGACTTGTGCAGAAAATCTTATTTATTCCAAGCAAAAGAAAATCAATTTTATAAATTTTCCAGCTGGAAAGAGAACCGCTTGTTTAGATTTCTGTCCTAAACCTTGGGAGCTGTTGATCCTTTCCCCAAAACCTCCCTTTTCCTCTAGAGCATTGGTCTCCAAAGTGAGCAAGATGATCCATCAGAATGGGGGGAAAATATATATTTTCTAACATTAATAAATAATACAGGGAACTGTCTCTCTCCTTGGGCTGCAGCTCCTGTGTCCCACAAGGCTTTTCCCTCCTGAGAGCTGTGTTGTAGGAGATGTGAAGCCCAGTTTGACCTGGATTTTACCCAAAATATTTCACACTTTTCTGATCAAACCATATTTCTGGGGGAGAGAAGAAAAGAAGGGGTGTTGTTAGGGTTATTGCTATTTTATGGAGAATGAAGGGTTTTTATTCCACATTGAAAAAAAGTTGCCAAAATGAGAGGACACAATGCTCCATCGCAAAATCATTTCCGTGGTGAATTTGTACCCAGCTCTGCTTGAGATCACTCCTGACCCCAAGCTTTGGGCGTGGGACAGATGGATTCACCCCTTTCCCTCTGCCCTGACCTTCTCTTCTGATGGCAAGGAGGATCTTCTAACCTCTTTCAGACGGATTTTCCGGGTTGTCTGCCTGGGATACGAGAGGTTAAACCCTCCCAGGAGCGGAGCTGGGTGACAGCATCGCCCTTGGCTTGGCTTTGGCGCGGAGGCGCTTTCTCCCTCTCCGGCGGCTGATAGCCGGCTCCATCCTGCTGGGAGCGATTTCCCCGCTGCCGCAGCGAGCTCACACACTCACACACACATCCATGTGCACAGCCAGGCGTGCACACCTCTCACAAGGCTCACATTCAGGGCCTCCCCACCTCCTTTCCCTCGCAACTCCCGGCATCCCGTCCCCGGGATGTCATCCTGGCCCCGATAAGGCGCAGGGGCGGCTGCCAGAGGAAGGCTCCCAGTTGCTCCCGGCGCCAGGCTGGGTAGAGGCAGACGTGTCCAACCCTTGCTCCTCCGAAGGGCCAAAAACAGATGACATCACCCCCTCATCGTGTCCACCCCCCCCCCCCCCCCCCCCCCCCCCCCCCCCCCCATCCCTATCAGCCCCGCGGAGAGGCAGGAGCTCGGAGGAGTGAGGAGGAAGAGGGAAGGCAAGGGGAGGAGGTCAGGGGGAAAAAGGAGGGAAGGNNNNCCCCCCCCCCCCCCCCCCGAATCCCTATCAGCCCCGCGGAGAGGCAGGAGCTCGGAGGAGTGAGGAGGAAGAGGGAAGGCAAGGGGAGGAGGTCAGGGGGAAAAAGGAGGGAAGGCGAAGGCTGGAGCTGGAGGTTGGTTACTTTGGCAAAAAGACAAAGTTCTGCAAAACTTCACCGGCCAGACTTCAAAAAGGTGGAAAATCTGGAGGCTCGGTTCTGGCAGGTCTTGTTATCAAGGGGAGCCTTATCTGGTGATGGGGCCGATGGCTCATGCGAGCCGGAGTGGCTGCTAACCTCTGGCTGAGCTTTCCGAGGCCCCTGAGGAGCTGGAATGTCACTCAACGGAGAGGAGAAGCACCCGGGAGAGGGGACTGCACGGAGGCATCCGCCACCGTGTTGGCAGAGCCACGGGAGCAAGGACAGGATATCCCAGCACGGAGCCCGCGGGAGCCCAGTCCCTCACTGGTGCGTTCGTGGTGGTAGGAGGAGTGAGGGAATCCTTGCCTGCCCACAGGCCAGACAGAGATGGGACAGATCTCCACTGGGTGCCAACAGGCACAGCTGAGCCACTGGTTTTCCTGGTTTCCTCCAGGGCAAGACTGGTCCCTCTGGAGTAGATAGCAGAGTGGGTTTAGGCTGAAGCCAGGTGTGCAGCTGGGGGTTTTGGGGTGGGAATTTTGCCCACCTCACTGCTTTCATGTTCTAGAGACCACACTGAGTATTTTCCAGAGAGGAATCTTCCATCTTGAGGAGACTTTCATACCATTTCAAGCCATCTCTCTGCTCACACCTCCAGGACATCTCTATTCCTGCTCACCCTACACCACCTCCTTTCCACCTCACCGCCTCCAAGGTGGGCACTTGCTTCCAGGATCCTGCTCCAGAGCACACCATGGTGGGAAATTCCCCTTCCTTGAGTCAACAGCACTCCACAGCCAACAACATTGACACCCTGGTGAGGAGCTGCTGTGAGTGAACTTGTCCTTGGCCCATTCCCACTCGTAATTCCACTCAACACATCAGCATACGCAGGAAAAGAGGCAGTGATACCTCTTATGTGATGCTGGGATAGAGTCTGGAACACCTTGCACTGTGGAAGTAAGATTTCACATGGGAATTGCTCCATGCAGGAGCAGGGCAGATGCAGAATCCACCACACTCCTTATGAGACCAGGTGAATTGTTTGGCCCATGGGTGTGGAATTTCTCGACCTCACCCACCTTTACCTCCTCCCAGAGGTGGATCACAGAATCACAGAACGATTTGGGTTGGAAAAGAGCTTTAAAGGTCGTCTAGTCCAGCACTCCTGCAGTGAGCAGGGACATCTTCAACAAGATCAGGTTGGATAACCTGATTTACCACCCAGTTTCACCTTGTTGTTGCCATGGGAGAGGAAGAGGGACTGCTGGAGGGAAAATCACACCTCTGTCTTGGATCCATCCCCTTGAGGAGGATGAATCCTGCCGTGGCCTCTTCTGAATAGAGCAAGAAATTGAGGCTGATAAAGGCAGTGACTGAGACAGAGGAAGAGGAATGGGCTTGAAGAGAGGCTTCATAACTGCTTGGACAAATCCAGCAGATCCCTCTCCTGCTGCCACCCTGGAAGGGCACCCCCTGGTCCTGCACCACACCTGCCACCCTTGTGCAGATGTTTTGGATCCCCCAGTGCACCTCCAGCAGCAACCAACCCCCTCGGTGCCGGGCAGGGTGGTCCATCTCAGAGGGAAGCAGGGCTGCGCTCCGGACCCAGCAGGACGTAGGAAACCAAGGGGTTTATTGGTGACGGTCAAACCGAGCTACACGTGGGAGCGCAGACGTGTCCGAGGGCGGATCCTACGGGCAGTTCTGGCTGCAGGGTCACTGGGCTGGCTCTCCTGGGGCTGTCACACCGCCCTGGGGTGGCTGCTGTCACCGGCAGCAGCGCAGGCGGCCGTTGCTGCAGCTCCCTTCCCGGCGCTCCATGTGGAAGCAGAGCCTCCGGCAGTGGCCACGGTTGTTTCTGCACTGCTGGCTGTCCGAGAGGCCTCTGGCTGCTGGGGAAAGAGGACAGGAGACCTGGTTAGGAGAGCTGGAACCTACTGGGAGCCCCACTGGTGCTGGTGGCTGAGCAGCGAGATGTTTTCCGTGGGAAGCAGGGAAATTCAGCTGGCTCCGTGGTGAAGATCAGACTAATTGGGAGGAACTCCTCGATCCAGCCAGCACTGGGAGTCTCCTAACGACTATCCTGGGTGAGACAGCCAGGTTTGTGTTGGCTGTGTTAGGTTAGATGAGTGAGGTGAGCTGGATTCCTTGAACAACAAGAGACAGAGAAAAACCTTTTGGAAAGGTGTTTTACCTATCATTTTGTTTGGAGATTTTTTTGGCTTCTTGGTGTTTTGGGGTTTTTGTTTCCTTGGGTTTTCCAAATCTTGCTGTTTTGATAAGAAGGGGATGTGCTGCTTGTCTTTACACACAGCAGAAACACCGAATTTCGGGGTTCTGGAGGATCCACCTCCAGTGGAGTGGGCAAACCCTTCATTCTCCTCTCGTCATCCCCAGGACTTCAGTTAAATAAATGAGAGCATAAACAGACTGGGCAAGTAAATCTGCTCTTCTTGATTATCAGGTTTGCCTTCTGTGAAAGTGATACCACCAAAATCCTGGTAACATCACGGTGACCGTACATCTGAATGAAACCTGAATCCCTAATGTTTGTATACACGCAGCCAGCGACAATGCCAAGACAAGGAATATTTTTCTATCAAACCAGAATCCCAGAAGAAAACTGACAAAAAAGTAAATTAGCTGCCTTTCCCCCTGTTTTTTGCCCCTCAAAAGAAATACAGAGTTATTTGGGTTGGAAGGGACATTAAAGGTCACCTACTTCCAACCTCCTGCCATGGGTAGGGACACCTTCCACTAGACTAGGTTGCTCCAATCCCCATCCAACATGGTCTGGAACACTTCCAGGGATGGAGAGTCCACAACCTTTTTGAACAACCTGTGCCAGGGCCTCACCACCCTGACAGCCAAGAATTCTTTCCCAATATCCCATCTAACCCCGCCCTCTGGCAGTTTTAAGCCATTCCCCCTTGTCCTGTCACTCCAGGCCATTGTCCCAAGTCCCTCTCCAGCTCTCCTGGAGCCCCTTTAGGCACTGGAAGTGCTCTAAGTTCTCCCTGGATCCCTCTCTTCTCCAGGTGAACACCCCCAGCTCTCCCAGCCTGGCTCCAGAGTAGAGGGACTCCAGCCCTTGGAGCATCTCCGTGGCCTCCTCTGGATTTGCTCCAGGAGCTCCATGTCTTTCTGATGTTGGGGATCCCAGAGCTGGTGGCAGCTCTGCAGGTGGGGTCTCACCAGAGCAGATCAGAGGGGGAAAATCACCTCCCTCAGCCTTCTGGTGATGCTTTCATCTTCCTGCATTTGCCACATCTGTATTCCACTCGCGGAGAATTTCGTGGGATTCTCCTTGTTTTGTGGAGGATGAGGCTTGTATCCTGGTCAGGGGCAGAGCTCTGGCTTCTGGATTAGGCTCAGCATTTCTGGGTGAGTTTTGAGGACATGGAGAGGAGGGCAAGCACAGCCTATGAACCCAGGACAGCTGCATCCAGGAACTTCATGGAGACCGTCTCAGGAGAAACGTATTCCTTGGAAGCAGGAGTTCGGTCAGCTTTGACTGGAGGGCCCTGCCTTGTCCTTTTCTCCCTCAGGGTAGGAACCTGCCTTTTGTCTCTCCACATTCCTGCAGAAACCCCTGTGAGCGTTTTGTCCTTACCCGGGACGTCCTGGAGGAGGAGAATGACAACGACCGCAAAGATCAGCTGGAGGACCCGCATGGCTCGACGTGGGCGGGGGTTCCACCGCGAGGAGGAGCGAAGGGCCGTAAAGGGAGGAAGAAGAGGGGAATCCTGGATTTATAGTGCCCAGGGGGTTGTGTAACGCTCGCAGTGCGGAGGGAACTTTGTCAATCTCGGGTGCATTTCAACACGACGGCAAACAGTTGCACACGGCGTGCCCGCTCTCTGTCACACCCACCTTACAGACAGAAAACATAATGGAGAAATAAAGGGGAAAAGAAAAAAAAGAAGGAAAAGGACCAAAAAGGGAAAAAAAACAGCAGGGTTTATTGACAAATAGCACCGAGCACTGGGGAGTCTGCTACTGCTTGCTGCTGGAGACAGGATGTTGGGACTGGCCCAGTCTGGCTCTGCGTTTGTAGGCTCAAGCATGTGATGTAAAAATCCAGTCCAAGTGTTTGCAGTATCAGAGTGTTGGGTTTTGTTTTTATTTCCAGCTCTGAAGTCTCTGTGTTTAGCACTGACACAGTCAAGCGTGAAAAACTCCAGAGGCTCCTCCTCAGCACTCCCCAACACACAAAGTTGGCTTGAAGATAATGGGATCCTTAAAAAAAACCAAAGGCCTGCTTCAATTTCCCAACTCCTAGGCTGCAAAGAGGCTGCTTGCCAAGGTTTTGTTTACAACTGTCAAGAAAAAACGGCAATTTAATATTTTATTCATGTATGTATTTGTTAAATGGGAAAGCTGGGATGCCTCCCTGCAATATTCAGGAGTGTTAGGAAAGCTCGTGGATTACCGCTCTCCCAGGGAAGCTGGCAGGCTCTCGGGTTTGTGCCAGCTCTCCAGGTCAGTTCCAGGAAATCAGCAGAGGTGCGTTTCAACTTGGGAAAACAACACAAAGCAAACAACAAGCAGAAATGTCCCCCCAGCCAACAACAAAGGGAGGGAAAGGAAACAGAAACCTTATAAAGGTTTCTTTTGACAGCAACGACGCAGCGGAGGCCATCACCAAGTCTTCCCTTTTCCCTTCAGAAGTCACCTCATGGCTTTTGCTTTGCAGGCTGGGTGCCAGGGAGTGCTGGAAAATGTAACCCCCATGTCCTTCAGGCTGCTTGAACAGAACAAGGATCACCTTCATCAAACAGTACTGATAAGGGGCCCTCGCCAGCTGGACTTTGGAGCAAGGGACACTGAGCACTGGAATGGTGTCATGCAAACCGGCCACGCACCAGCTGGGGAAGGAAAATGGGTCTGGAAACCCACCCGTGGGAGGGCTGGAGGCAAGGATGTGTGTGAGCCTCTCTGCAAGTGTTAGTGCTTTGTCTGCTGGCGCTGCTTGTGCAGTGGGTGGAAGACCATAACCCACCACGTCCCTCTGAGGATCGGCATCTCCGAGTGAGAGATGGTGCGGCGGGATTTCATGGAATCATGGAACCATAGAATGGTTTGGGTTGGAAGGGACCTTAAAGATCATCGAGTTCCAACCCCCTGCCATGGGCAGGGACAGTTTTCACTATCCCAGGTTGCTCCAAGCCACATCCAACCTGGCCTTGGACACTTCCAGGGATGGGGCAGCCGCAGCTTCTCTAGGCAGCCTGTGCCAGGCCCTCACCACCCTCACAGCCAAGAACTCCCAAAGCGAGGAATTTGGTCAGAGTTTATCCAGCAGAAAGGAGATGGCGCTTCTTGAGCTGCAGCCCAAGCAGGGAGGAGTGTGTGGATGCTCCTCTGAGTGTCCTGCTCCGAGTGTGTGACCCGACAATTCCGAACATGTGTGTGCAGATGGCTTCGTGTGCTCCAGAGAGGATGCGGAGCACAGAGCCGGGGAACCACGTGGCCCAACGGTGTTCCCAACGACGGATGGCAAAATTCCAGGTGTTTATCTCCAGCTCCTGTGGTGGGAGCAGCACCATCACAGAGGGTGGGTTGTGCCTGGAGCTGTTTGGATGCTGCAGGCTCCACAGGGAGCATCCTCCACACAAGCCCCTGCTCTGCAGCTGTGCTACATGGGTTGAGCCGCAGAATGTGCCTTGGGAAAGAAAGCCAGAACTAGACAGTACCAACAAAAACCAGATTTCCTCCAGAAATCAGGGGCAGGAAATCTCTGTCCCTTGGGCAGCTGCTTGAACAACAGCTGGGCTTGCTCCCTCCGGCATGGTCCTGCTGCCGTGTTGGCCCCAGCCCCTGCCGAGCCTACTGGGGCTGGCCCAGCAGCCTCCCACCCTTCCCTGCCTCCCAACCTGCCACCAGATGTCTTTTTTCAGAGCCCACCACGCACAAAGGCTGATCTGTGCTCGGAGACACACGGCACAGGAATCGGCTCCTGGGTGCTCGAGAGGTTTTGAGGCTGGGAGGAGTCAAATCCATCCACATCCTCCCTACATCCCCAAACAGGAGGGATGTTCCACTGACTTCATCTGCCTTCAGGTCAGGACCTAAGCAGGCTGATTTTTGAAGGCATCCTGGGATAAGTTTTTGCCAGCAGGAGCAAATCCTTTGGCGAATGAACCCTTCTGCCAGCTGGTGATGCCACATCCTACTCCCGATCCCACTGATGGCTTTTCACCAAACCAGTCAAGTAGTGATAGATCCCTGCAACTCAGCCTGTCAGGAAATGATCGTGGGCTCAGCTCTGGGCTCAGCCCTGGCCCAGAACCCCCCTCATGGCTCTCATTCCAGACCTGTCTTCATGGCCTTCTCAGAACTCTCTCCAACAGGTCCATGTCTGTCTTGTCTTGAGGATCCCAAAGCTGGACGCAGCAGGAAGTGCTGTTCTTTGCCCCACAGCAAATGGACAGAGCACACCTGGTGCTCTCACAGCTGAGTTCTCCCCCCCAGCTCCATGGCCACATCCAGATGTCTATTCTGGATTGTTCCTGGCATGTGCCCACCTCCAAACTGTGCCAAGGAACAGCGTGGCAAAGGGTTCATTTTCTGACAGCATGTGTGAGTATCCACAAATTCCTGAGTCTGACCCTCACATGATTTGATTTGCTCAAGTAGCTACAGCCTCTGAATCCTGACCTATTTTATGTCCCTAGCACACCCTGGAGCTGGGCTGTGGTGAGGTGATTTCTGTCACCCCACAGGAGCTCCACGTGAGCGGGTGGAACGTGACCCCCTTCCTCCCTCCGAAGGAAGGGCCAGGCATGCAGGCGGTTGCACTGGTTTGCGTGGGATTGCCAGGGATGTAAGAGGCAGCCTGGATCTGAGGGGCTGCCCACGGCTATGGCAGCTCAGATTCCCCAGGCAGGAGCCCATCCCAGCACCATCCTCCTCCTGATTGCACAGCTCCACTCACGATGACGTTTTTAGGGCAGAAGCGGAGGATTTGGCTCTCTCTGCCAAACAAACACTGGCCTGTTGCCTGGGAACAGCAAACAAATTCTGGCGAGGGAATTCATGCCATGCTTTGATGTGCTGACATCCCCAGTTATCCAGGAGGCTTGTGCTGGGTGACAGAACAGGCATGAGGGTAGGGCTCTATCCTGGCTGTCTGTTTGGCTGCAGAGATCCCAAATATGCATCCCAAGATGTCTGGATGATTTTTGCATCTCCCTTAGGAGCTGGTGAAGGGCTGTACTAAAGAGCCCCTATTTTGTAGCCTTCTGAGCTCTATCAGGTACAGACAGCTGGAGTTCAGAGCTCAATCAATCCCACAAAATTCCTCTTCCTCACTTGGCTTCCACCCTTGAGGACAAATCCTTAGTGTCTTTTCAGAGCAGACCTCTGGCCTGGTTTAAATTCTCCCCAGCCTGCCTCTCTCAAGGGATGGAGGCTTCACTGTTTCATTAATTCTGGCACCTCTTAGCCTCACTTCCTACATGGAATTCTGTAGGTAAAGGGTTGGATTCAGCTGAACTCCACTGACTGTGTGTGGAAATGGTCCCAGCTGGGCAGGACTGGTGGTCATGGGTGGAAATCCTCTGGGACAGGATCACACTGGGGATGGCTTTTCCTGAGTGCCTCAAACAGTGAGTATTTTCTGGCTTTGGGGTTTAAAGGGTTGGGAAATGGTGCTGGAGTAGGAGTGTGGTCTCATGAGCAGCTCTGTGCTGAATGGATGAACAAGGTTGGTCACTCAGAAGAGTTTAGCACTTCCCTGCCCATGGCAGGGGGTTGGAACTGGATGAGCATTAAGGTCCCATCCAACCCAAACCATTCTGGGATTCTGTGATGATTTTATAATTTTTCCTCCTCCCCATGGTTACAGGATACACCAATTAGGGATTAATTAATCTGGGCATTCCCTGTCATACACCAAAGCATCTCAGGCTGCTGTTCAAGCAGCTCCCCATGAGCTGAGCTGGATGCTGTGCCCCAGGTGAGTTCATGGGTCAAGAAACCACATCAAGAAACAATTGTGTGAGGTCTGTAAGTGCCATTCTCCACCATCCACCAGATCCTTGGTGCTTTCTCTCTCCTCCCTCTGTGTGAGAAGAAGCAGCTGGAAGGGAATTCAATTCACCTTACTCATCGGGCAGAAACGATGATGGATTTTTGTTTCTCTTTTTTGTTGTTGTTGTTAGGTTGTGGTTTGGGGTTTTTTAGAGTTATTTCCAGCCAGGTCAGCAAACAAGGGAACACACAGCAGAGGGACAGTGGAACCATGCCTGTTAGCAGCAGTCTGTGTTTACATTAGTGCCAGAGGGACAATACTCCCTATAAACTGAGCATTTCCACTTTTCCTGGTGGACTTGGCCAGTGGGTCCAAAACCCATCAGGAGCAGAAGGCCCAATGACTATGAGGGAGATGAGCAAGGTGAGCTCCATGAGCCCACACTTCACTTTCCTGGGAAAGCCGCCTGTCACCATGATGACTGAGCATTCCCAGATGAGGGGCAGGAATACTGAACCCTGTGGATGAATGTGAGAAGTAAACTGTTTGATTTAGAAAGGTGCCTCGGTTCAGAGCCCTCCCCGTGCTGTGCTCGCACACCAGCGTGCGTCAGAGGGATGGGCTGGACGTGGCAGGAATTTGGCTCTGGGCTCAGCCCCGTCCCTGTTTCCAGCATCAGTTCCCAAGCCAACAGGCAGCTCCGGGTAATCCTGCTCTCCTGAGGGTTCATCCAGCTGCAGGGGATCTCCGGGGGAGTGCTGGCATCTCCCTGTGTGTGCCGGAGTCCCAGTGATGACCCGAGGAGAGTAACCGGGCTGCTCACCGGTGAATGGAGATGCTTGGATGAATGAATTGTTGGACCTCTGGCAGTGGGTCCCGAGCCTGGTGAGGTCAGCGGGAATTTTCCCGTTTGATTCACCAGAGCAAGAGTTTCGTCTCCCGGGGAGAACTTTTCCCTGGCTCTGTCTGAGCAGCGCCTCAGCTGGTTGGCATAGCTCTCTCATTACCTCATTGTTTCCCTGCTTTCACAGAAATGATTGACCCAGAGAGAAATATTTTACCTGGAAAGGGAGACCGGGAGCTGACAAAGCGGCAGGGGAGTGTCAAAATTTCAGGCTGAAAAGACACAGAAGGGCTGAGAGTGGATTTGGACGGCTAAAGGGCTTAGGCTGAGGGAGCTCATAGGAAGAAAGCTGCCAGGGGCAAAGAGACTGATTTCTTTGGGACTCGGTGACCAAATGGGAAGAAAGGTGCAGCAGAAATGCAGTGCATGGATGGAGAGGGCAGCCTGTCAGGGCAGTGGGACACAGCTTTCAGATCCCCTCTCCCACCGTGATTAAAATAAGCAAACCTGGGATCTTAGGAAAAAACTCTTCCCTGTGAAGGTGGTGAGGCCCTGGCACAGGTTGCCCAGAGAAGCTGTGGCTGCCCCATCCCTCGAAGTGTTCAAGGCCAGGTTGGACGGGGCTTGGAGCAACCTGGGATAGTGGAAGGTGTCCCTGCCCATGGCAGAGGGTGGAACGAGATGGGCTTTAAGGTCCTTCCAACCCAAACCATTCCGGGATTCTGATTGCCTTGAGAACC
The DNA here is from genome assembly GCA_018881555.1 of Amblyornis subalaris. NCBI lineage: Eukaryota > Metazoa > Chordata > Aves > Passeriformes > Ptilonorhynchidae > Amblyornis > Amblyornis subalaris. The sequence continues at coordinate 68,533 of JACAXG010000206.1, read as the reverse complement.
TGGCACAGCCTGGAAAGCAGGAGTGGATATGATGGATCTTGCCTGAGAAACACAGACCACACTCAGCTTTGTGTCAAACCAGGTGGCTTTTGCACCAAAAGTGATGCCAAAATGGCTGCCCCTATTGCAGTTGTTTTTTCTGGGAAGGGAAATAAAGAGACAGAGTCACCCTGGTGTTCTGAGGAGGTGAGGGCTGCTGTGTCCACTCCTGGTCAGGGGCCAGAGTGCATCCCACCTCTGGCAGCATTGCTGGCTCACAGGTGGGCACTCGCTGCTGTGTTAAACTTCAAGTTTATTGCTTTCAGATAAGGAGAAAGGCAATTTCTCACCGGTGCATGACAGAGAACAGAGTCCCAAAAAGGGCCACAAATAGTTTGGGTGGCCCCAGTTTCTTCTTGTCACGGTATTTCCTAAAAAGTCACAGCAAAAGCAAAGTTTTCAGAAGTTCACAAGTGAATCCACAGCCGTGTTCTCCCGGGGGAGCAGCAGTCACAGAAACCACAAAATCTCCTTCCCAGCAGCTGCTCCTGCCGTGCCAGTGGAGCCTGCAGCTCTCCACGTGCTGCAGTTGGCTCCTTTGGAAACCTTCAGCTCCCTGTGGTGACGGGAGATGAATTTTTGCAGCAGAGAATGATGGGTTCAAAGCAGAACTGAGCCGGGTATTCCCCAGAATCACAGTTTCCCACTCGGCACAAGCCCCCTCCGTGCTTACAGCTGTCTGGTCCGTGAGCATCTCCTGCACAAAGACGCAGCAGGGTGGTGGATAAAATTCCCAGCCAGCCAAGCCAGCACTGGGAGCACACGTGGGCACCCTGAGCACACCTGGGATCCCCATCCCACAGGGCAGGTTCAGACATCCATGTTAAAAATCCCAAGCTGCCGAGCCAACCTCCCTCCAGGAATGTTTTATCATGGAGTTGTTTTTTCAGGTCGTTGGCAAAGACCGTGCATGGGAGGTCAGAGGGGATGTCGTCCCCCTGCCAAGGAGGCAACTGCAGCCTGAGAAAAGGCAGGAACACCTTCCCAGAGCACAGGACATCTCCTCTAGGGCTAACACAGTGAGGTGCTCCATTTTCACAGCTTCTTCCCTGCTCATTTTTTGTATTCCCCAAAGGATTAAATCATTTTCCCAAAGTACCCCACCCATTATCTCCCCCAGAAAACACCTTTCCCCAGCACCTGCAATATCACCCAGCCGAGAAAGATTATCCCTGTTCCCAGATATCCTGTTCACCACCCTTGGCCTTCCTGGTCTTACCGTGCTGGGTCAGGGAGATGAATATGAAAACGAGCACAAGGATCCCCATTCCTTTGGCTCTGCTGGAAAACCGCGGGGCTGGGTGTGAGATTTTGCAGGAGCCTCTCCCTGCTGCTGGCACGCTGGATGGCGCCCGGGAAGAGGGAAGGAGTGGGCAGGAGTTAATGGTATTCCAGTCCCCGGAGTCACATTTGCTGCTGAGAAGCCCTCCCGTGTCGTTCTGCCCCAGCGCTGCCGCTCCGAACAATGTTGACTTTCTTTCTCGTTCACTGGTGGCTATCAGCTTCCCCGATTCCTCTCCTTGGCAGCTGGCATTTTGGGCTGGTGGATTTCCAGCTGGAAAAAGAGGCTCAGAGGGATCCTCTGCCCTTTGCCTGCAGCCGGCAAAGTCCCTGGGAAGTGACAGGCAGGAGAGAGGCAACCTGGAGGGGAAGACTCCTGAGGAGCTGCAAGGAGGAGAAGGGTGCAGGCTGGGAGTGATTCATTTTTAATCTGAGCCCATGTGAATATTTTCTCCAGCTAAAACCTGGGTGTGATTTTTTTTTTCCCCAGCTTTGGCTTCTGAGGAATTTGGGAGGCTTCGTTCCTGAGCGTGATGAGCACAGAGAGCTGGTGGAGGAGCTGTTAGTTCAGCAATGCACCCCGTGGTGGTAAATCTGTGGTAGATGTGCAGCTCTGGCTGTCAAATACGATATTCCAGCTGACCTCACCTGGCTGCTGTTCTGCCTGGCCCTGCTGTTTGCTGTCCCTTGTTCCCTGGGAGCAGAGCCCAACCCCTCCAGCTGCCCCCTCCTGTCAGGGAGTTGTGGAGAGCCAGAAGGTCCCCCGGAACCTCCTTTTTTCCAGACCGAGCACCCCCAGCTCCCTCAGCTGCTCCCTGGAACGTTCAAGGAATGCCTGGACGTGGCACTCGGTGCTTTGGGCTGGGTGACACGGTGGGGATTGGCCACAGGTTGGACTCGATGACCTTGGAGATCTTTTCCAATCTAAATGATCCTGTGATTGATTGTCCCCAATCCTGTAAAGCATCCAAGCACAACATCGCCATGGTAAATGAGATTAGGCTGGTAAGTAGGATCAGGGGGTGTGGTTTGTGAGGATGCAACAGCAAATGTGTTTCTGCATGTGGGTGAAATAGAGAGACATTCTGCCTCTTTCCATGCATATATGACTGTTACACCTGTTTATTTTGTATTTATTTATACAAAGAAATGTCACCTCTAGTTAATTGCACACTTCACATGTTAAGAACACCAGACACCTTTAAAACACTTGGAATGAGACTTGTTTGTTTCCTTGGCCGTGCATTTCCGTGGTTTCCTGCAGTCCCACGAGGTCTTTGTCACACTTCTGTGCAGCACTTCCATCCTCTGCGAGGGCAGAGTCCCTCCTGTTCCTCCAGGCATCTGATTTCTGGGGGCACACAGTGGCCCCCCTCATCCTGGCAGATGTGGAAGTCTGATGTCGTGTCTGCAATTCAGAGGATTTGAGTCAAACCAGAAAACCTGACAGCACCATGTGAGCAAACTCACACGTAAAAACTGTTGGGAAGTCGTGGTTATTGTGTGTCCAAAAGCAAAGACACGAAGATGGACTTTGGGGCTTGTCAGAGCACTTCTGTAAAAGAAGGAATTTGTGACCTTGGAAAATAATAACTTGTGAGCTTGGAAAAGAATAACTGAAGGAAGGATATTGTAGAGGCATGAAGAAAATGAATGCACAGCGACTACATTTCAAGTAGGTGGCACTGAATAAAATTGTTAAGGGAAGATGTCTTCAAACAAATGAAAGGAATTCCTAATCTATGGAGGAAAATCCGGTAAGGACTTTTAAACACAGAGGTGTCTAAATCTAAAAATCCTGAGCTGCAAATCCATGAAAGCCAGGAGAATATATCAGGAAATGTAATGGTATGGTTGTGGTCACTTTACACACAGAAATACCCATTTTTGGCCACAGACAGATCCAGGATGCTGGATTAGAAGAACCCTAGGATTAGCACAGTTGGCTCTAAAGTATCTATTCATTAATGATATAAGTGAACTATTGAGCAGCACCAAAAATAGGCAAGTCTGGGAAGGATTAGGTAAATTAACAGGTCAGCTGGCACCTCTTAAGCACAGCAGGGTGGGTGCAGCCAGCAGGCCCCCAACAGATGATTGCAGGAAGATTTGTCACAAAAAGAGGACTCTCTGTGGGCCACAATTTTTATTTTATTTCCCCAGGCATCTGCTGGAGACAGAGCTTTGGGTTATGGGGTATTTGGCCAGCCCGAAATGCTCCACATTGAGGTTAGTGGAGGAACAGATAGGTCCATGGAAGGAGAGGGCTTAGACCTCATCCCTGGGGGTGCCCAAGGCCAGGTTGGCTGGAACTCTGAGCAACCTGGACTAGTGGAAGGTGTCCCTGCCCATGGCACAGGGTTGGAATGAGATGAGCTTTAAGTTCCCTTCCAACCCAACCCGTTCCATGATCCAGCGATTTGGAGATGAAGAGAACAAGTGTGTTTCGCTGATTTTAGCCATTTCCCCCCAGATGTGGCCTGCCTGGGCGGGGTCCCCACACGTACCAACGCAGCAGGTCCTCCGGCGCCGGTAGCAAGTGCCGAAGGCAGCGAACTGCTCCGGGCAGGATTTCAAATGGGAGCAGTAGCCGTGGTATTCCAAACAACGCAGGGTGTCCCTGGGCAAGCAGAGACCTACGGGGAGAAGGGGATTCCCAGCTGTGCTGCAGGATTAGTCCATTCTCATGGGCTTCCTCCTGCTCAGACCCTGCAGACCCCAGTCAGGGATCTCACACAAATACCCTCGAACCCCAAGGCAGCTTTTCCAAAGGTTTTGAGGAGCTGGTGGGACCTCAGAGCATTCCAAGGAAGTCTTTGGTGAAAATAGTGAAACATAGAGGTTGATGGCAAGGTTCTGAACACATCCTGGGCGTTCATGCTCTAATGGGAAGGGACAGCCCAGCCTTGGATGCTCCTAAGTCCTGGGACTGCAGGGTGGTCATGCAATGGACAGCGTGGTGATGACAAGCCCTAAGATGGAATTATGATTTTAAAAAATCCCCCAAAAGTGGAATCTGGCCCAGTTAACAGGAACAAGCAGTTTGCCTGGTTCCTTCCTTCTCTGAAAGCCTTTCTCCAAAAGCCTTTCTCCAAGGTGAGGAGTTTCATTAAGCACAAGGGACATGTAGGATAAAAGCACAGCTAAGAAATGAGTCAGTGCAGCAGAAGGGCTGGGAAAGGGGAACCAGAATATTCAGAGAGCTGAAGTCAGTGGTGCAGTTCAACCTGAGTAACGCCAGGCAACACCTCTGCTTTCTTCCACAGTAAACAAAGGAGACAATTTTTAACACTGGGGATAGAAAAGGCAGAGGATTTCCATGGTGCCACCATCCAACAGTGCCACAAAGTGGCATAAAGAGACCTCAAAGAGTCATAAGGAGCCAACACCTGGTAGTGGCTTCCGTGGGGAGGTTCTGGTGTGACACCTGCTCACCACGGGTTAATTTTTCACTTCTGCTTCTCGGCTGAGAAAGAGAGAACTGCTCTGATGAAAGGAGCTGAGGAGCATGTTCTGCACCACCACACGAGCAAGTTGTACCTCCCACACAGGCAGACCCCAGCGTGGGTCTTGCCCCTTACCTGGAGCAGCCTGGAGGAGGAACAGCAGAAGAGCCACGAGGCAGGAGAAGAGCTTCATGGTGGAAGGTCTCAGCCGCAGGGTGGAGACAGGGCCACAATGCCAGAACCTCTGAGCAGAGGAGGAGGAGCTCTCTGGCATTTATAGGGCTGTGGGAACGGCCCTGGCTGTCCGGGGACCTTGGCAGGGGTGGCAGGGGAAGGCAGCGGGTACAGCCTGACCGCTGCACACGGCTACCCCTGAACAATGGCCCTGGGGCCACGGCAGCAAGGGGAGAAACAGCCCTGCCTCCCTGCCTGACCACGGGGATGGACGCTGGGAGGGCTCCTTCTCAATATTGATCCACCTGGAGAGCATTGTTGACTTAAAAGATCCATGTGGTTGGTAATGGATTGCCTGGAGGAAATTGGCCATTGTTTGGTGGGAGAGAAGGCACCTGGAAAATCATAGGATCATCATAGAATCATGAAATGGTTTGGGTTGGAAGGGACCTTACAGACCATCTCGTTCCACCCCCTGCCATGGACAGGAACACCTTCCACTATCCCAGGTTGCTCCAAGCCCCGTCCAACCTGGACACTTCCAGGGATGGGGCAGCCACGGCTTCTCTGGGCAACTGAAAATGTACGATCCTGCTGCATGTCCTGTGATGCAACAGTTGTTCCCAAGAGAAAGAAATAAAGCATAGTGTTCATTCCATCCACAAACATTAAATAGTTGTATTTTGTTCTGTGAAAGGTGCTGTGAAGGAAAAAGCAATCTGGTCTAGTTGAAGGTGTCCATGGCAGGGGGTTGGAATGAGATGAACTTTCAGGTCCCTTCCATCCCAAACCATTCCGTCATTCCGTGATTCTATGATACATGAGGTGCAGATTATCAGTTTTCAGGTGTCACGAGCAGCACCTTCAGCTTTGCAGGTGCACAAGGAGCACATGACAAGCGAGACTCCTGAGCTTTCCTCAGGATTTGCCTGTACAGAGTTCGAATGATATCAACAGACCCAAGGAAGTGGCAGCTGACAGCTCAGGTTCTCCCTCAGAGCAGAAGAAACTGCTGTCATTTGCTTCAGCCTCTTTCTGTACATGATATTTATTGATGTTGTTCTGACCCAGTGGCCTTGATATCAACAACACAAACCTTCCCTTCGGTTTCTGGGCTTTGTTCTCTCTCTGCCTCCCTGGTTTCTTTGTTAGCTTTGCATTGAAATTTGCAGGTGCCACCAAGTTGTGAAGGAGAAGTGTTTGTGTCCATTTCCAGGTACTCCAGGGGAAGGGATGAAACAAAGACTGCGACAAGAACCCTTCAGTTGGCTCAGGTTCCCATTGAATCCAAGGGGATCCTAGCTGAGATATTCATCCCAGCTCTCAGACAGGATCTGTCGTTGTACTTTGTCAGACTGGAGCAAAACCCCAGCTTCCTAACTCAAGAATTATTTTTAAAATTGAAAAAAAAATGGTCCTGCTCTGTTTAATGATGGGCTGGAAACGTTTGCCTCTTTAAATTATATTTTCATGGGAAGTGAGGTACAAATTCAGAACCTCAGGTGTGTCAAAAGCCTGGTGGAAGAGGAGTGATTGCCCAGTGACCTTATGTTCAAAATCCTTCTCCATCATTTCCAGAACGTCCTCACTATCAGACCACAAATGCTTATACAATCACAATCCCCTTTAAATTATGATCAGAAAATATCCCAGGAAAAAAAAACACCTTTGAAATTCAAACACCATCTCATTCTGCCTTGATACTTCTGCACTTTATTTGCTCTTGTTTGTTCTCCTCTTTTCCCAGGTTATTCCAGGTAAGAGACAGGTTTTATATGGATCACAGAAGAAATGCTGACACGCAAGCGAAACTCTGCCTCTTGCCTAAAGAACTCTTATGAGGAGCTGCTGAGGGAGCTGGGGGGGCTCAGCCTGGAGAAAAGGAGGCTCAGGGGGGACCTCCTGGCTCTCCACAACTCCCTGACAGGAGGGGGCAGCCAGGGGGGTCAGGATCTGCTCCCAGGAAACAAGGGACAGGACAAGAGGAAGCACCTCAGATTGCACCAGGGGAGGTTTAGATTGGATATTAGGAACAATTCCCAATTCCAGAAAGCTCTGTCAATCTCTGACACAGCTGCCCAGGGCAACAGTGGAGTCCCCATCCCTGGAGGATCTTGCTGATCTGGCCTGAGGCTCACATCTCTTCGAGGAAGGGAGTTTGTATCAGAAGAGAAGACTTCTCTTTCATTTTGAAGTTTTCAGTCATGGGGTAACTCTGAAAATAATACCTGGGACACTAAAATTATGGGAAACATCTGCTTTCCCCAAACACTTTTCCAGACTTACATTATGGCAGTGTAAAAGCAGGATTTGATTGCAGTCGGGGTGAAGCGCTCCTGGAACTGGCTGAAAACCTGACCTTGTTTATAACATTGTAAGGAGCAAGTAACAGAGTGGGATGGATGAGGAGAGGTGCCACTGGGGGTGGTCAGCAGGGAAAAATGTGGGGGAAAGTCTAATAGTGACCACTGGGACTGAACAGCCAAAAAAATATGGGCTGTGGAGAAAATAAATCTGTATTTCCAGGAAGGAAACGCTGAATTTCCCTTCTGGCTTAGGGATGGAGGGTCCACTGAGCAAAATTCACCTCCAGCTTGACTTCAGCTCGCGGAGCTCGTGAGCTGGTTCCTGGCTCCCTCTTGTGGGAAAAGCTGCTGGAAGAGGAAGGGGCTTTGTGGCGCAGGATTTGCTCAGGTGGAAAGGTAAAAGCAAGAGGAAATGCCTGTTTGCTCCATCCTCAGCACCGGTAATTCAGAGGGTAAATGCGTGGTGATTATTGATATGTTTGGACAGCAGGGATGGGTTTTATTTTCAGGCATCAAATTTTACAGAGAAATTGAATTTTTGGAGGGAGTCACAAGCAACGTAAGTGTTTAACTATAAAGTTAACTCTTTCTAACTTCATATAGATTTATGACATTTCTATAACTTTCAAAAACCTCTGTAACTATGGTAATATTGAGAGCTCTGCTCTGGCCAGGCCGTGGGCAGGATTAGGCTGAGCCAGGGAGGAGTTTCCTGGTGCTTTTCCCATTGCCCTGCTGGCCCCAGCCCCTGCCTGTGTTGTACCCCCACCACATCCCTCTCCAGAGGGCAGTCCCTGGTACCCAGCAGACTGTCTCCAGCGTGCTGGGGAGTTGGGAATGGAGTTGGAGAGGGGTAAGGAAGGCACTGGAGGGACATGCTGCCTTCCTTGTGGAAGGTCCAGCTGCCATTCCCAGCCAGCACAGGGTTGTGCCTGGGGCAGGGCATCAGGAGCTGTGACTGGGCTGAGCCCATGGGAGTTCTGCTCTACCAAAGCCCACCTCGGGCTGTCCTGTGTTCCCCCCTGGGCCACCATCCTCCCTCGGAGCATCCCTGAGCCTGGTCCCTGCCCTCACTGACCCTGTAGATCCTCTCATCCCACCCTGTGCGTTCATCCTGCAGCCTGGACTGGTGTCTGCGGCCAGGCTTTGGCCACCCTCCCCTCAGGCTGTCCTTTCCATAGCCACAGTCCTGCTCCTGGGGGTGTGCATGGACACCCCGGGGTGGTCCCCATGGAAAGGACGTTCCCAGCAGCCAATCCCAGGTCCCTGGGCCCCTCCATCCCGACCTCGTGGCGCAAGGGCAGCGCGTCTGACTCCAGATCAGAAGGTTGTGTGTTCGAATCACACCGGGGTCAGTCCTGGGGCCCCGCTGGCACCTCTCTGCTTTTCTGGGGGGCTCAGAGAGGCTCTGGCCACCTAGAGGGGCATGGAATATAGGGGGAATATGGTGCCCAGAGCTCTCCTTTGAGCCAGATGGAATTTATGGGTCAGGATCGAAGTAGAGCACAAAGCGGGGAGGTGTCCTGGTGGGTGTCTGCCACAATTTACCTCATGAAGGAGGTGAAGTCTTCCTCAAGAAAGTGCAGGAAACTTTTTAAATGCAGGCTCAGTCACTCCTGGAGGACCTGGACAGCCTTGCCTGGCAGGGTAACATGGGGTGGTGTGGTCAGTCTAGGGGATTTCTGGAGGGGGACCAAGAGCAATTATTCAGTGTAGGATTGTGGGCAAAGGGACAAGTTTCTGATGAAAACCATGAGAAGTTTATTTTCAAGAAGATTAAGAAAGACTGTCTGGAGAGCTCTAGTTTGGCCAACCTCAGCGCAGAGCCCTCATGGAGGCTAAGGAAGCAATCGTCCTGAAATCCATGCCTGAATGGAGGAAAGATGTGAAAATGACTGGAAGGCCAAGGATTTACCAAGGCCAGACCACCCTTGGCCAACATAACACGCTTCCTTGGAGAGAGGATTTCCTTGGTAGCCGAGAGGATGCTAAGGAACATCATTTATTGGCTTTGGTTTCACCTCTGACAGGGTCTCCCAGATGTGTCCCTGCAGCAGGACACACAGACAGAGCACCTGAGCTCCATCCAAAGCCAAAACAAAGGGCCAGGACCAGGCACCGATGGGGTTAGGGTCGGTGTTGGCAGCCCAGGGGACCCTTCACTGCTGCATGCTGAACTGGGTGGGTTTGGTGTCTCTGTGGTGGGCGCAGAGAATGTTCTAGAGAAGGAAGGACACAGATAGCCCAACGGGGACATGGGAATAACGATGGGACAGGGCCAGTGGCGCAATGGACAACGCGCCTGACTACGGATCAGGAGATTGCAGGTTCGACTCCTGCCTGGCTCAACACTTTTAGCCAGGGCAACTTCCTCCTGCTCCCCTGCTGAGGACCTTCCCTCTCCTGCCCAYCRTYCCYCCTCCCTCCAGCTCCTGRTGTCCTGCCCCAGCACTCCAAAAGGGGCAGAGCTGGGACCCACACCASAGCCRGGRRCACCACAGCAAATCCCCCAGCGGAGCGCGGGTGCCTCCTGAGCTGCTGCCCTGCAGCCAGCACAGAGCCAGCACTGCCAGGATGTCCTGGCACCTCGTGTGCTCTGGTCCCCAGCCCCCTCCGAGGCTCCCACTGGTCTTGCTGCCCTTGGTCAGTGCCTCGCAAAGTTCTGCATGTGACGAGCTCCATGGTCTGGGATTGGGACACGGTCCCAGAGAAGTTCTGGAGTTTCCATCCTTGGAGTTATTTAAAGTTCAACTAACGAAATAACCTCACGTCAAAGACTTTTGTGCTCTGCAGGGATTGCATCTCCTGCTTTCCAAGGATCTCCTAACATCTATCATTTTCTGTACTAAACTAATCCAGCAATGGGAAGGCCCCAGAGCTCCAGGAGGACTGGGCCAGTGGCACAATGGACAACGCGCCTGACTACGGATCAGGAGATCCCAGGTTTGACTCCTGCCTGGCTCGACATTTTCCTGCCCACAGCCTGGCCCTGATGGTGACAGGGGACATCTCTCTCCATGGTACCCCACCTTTGCCTGGTGTTTGTCCCTTCTTGGTGCGCTTCCTGCATAGCAAAACTTCCCTCGCTTCAGGGGAGGGTCTGACTGGATACACTGGCAAAAATAAATTCCCCATGACCTGGTAGATCACTGAGAGAGGAGCCCAGAGAGGCTGTGGCCTCTCCATCCTTGGAGATAATCAGACTTTGAGCACACAGTCCTGATCTGAATGTCACAAGCTGAGCGGAAAACTGGACTAGAGACCTCCATGTGTCGTTTCCAACTTGAATCACTCTGCTGTTCAATGTGAAATTCCCATTTCCATGTCGTTTTGTTGCTCTATCCCACATTTGCAGGCGGATGGAGTTGCCACCACTGTTTGGTACCTTCACAGTGTCTGTGGCTTGGACAGGGAAGGTCGAAGGTGCCCCTGTGCAGGGTAGCCCAGGCCAACTGGCCATTAAGCAAGATCTTGCTACAACTCCCCTGCATGTCCCTCTGTCACCAGGCAGGAGCGAGTGGAGGACAAAACAGGTGGCCTTGGGCTGAGCTTTCCCTCCCACTGGGCACCACAGCTCCAGAGAATCCTGGGCTGCTCCAAGCCCTGTGTTGGCTGGGAAATGTAACTACACATCCCATGAGGAAGTCAAGATGTGCCCTGCAACCCAGCAGAGCAGCTGAGGGGCTGGAGGCCACCATCTGCCCTTGCTGCCTGGAGCTCAGGACAGGAATCTCCTCTCCTGGGTGGTGGAAGCAGTGGGACCACTACTGACCTCTCCCCACAGGTGAGGAGGGCAAGGCTGACATGGATGGGGCAGGTGGGAGCAAGGTGAGATCCTGCCACTTCCCTTTAACCACCACCAAATCCAGGTGGTACAGAGAGGAGGGGACAGCAGGTGGGACCAGAGCCTGGGGGCAGTCACGCAATGGACTCTGAAATCACCTGACTACGGATCAGGGGACTGCAGGTTCAACTCCTGCCTGGCTCACCCTGAAACTGCCTGGCTGTGCTGGAGGTGGGACAGCTGTCTTCCTGAGGTCCTTACCCTTCCAGGCTCTTTGTCTATCTCTCCAGCATCACCATCACAACAACATCATTTTGTGACGTCAAAGCTGTGAGCAGGGCGCTGCTTCCAGAGCAGAACTTTTCAAGGCACTGACAAAGGGCAGCAAGACCAGTGGGAGCCTCGGAGGGGGCTGGGGACCAGAGCACACGAGGTGCCAGGACATCCTGGCAGTGCTGGCTCTGTGCTGGCTGCAGGGCAGCAGCTCAGGAGGCACCCGCGCTCCGCTGGGGGATTTGCTGTGGTGYYCCYGGCTSTGGTGTGGGTCCCAGCTCTGCCCCTTTTGGAGTGCTGGGGCAGGACAYCAGGAGCTGGAGGGAGGRGGRAYGRTGGGCAGGAGAGGGAAGGTCCTCAGCAGGGGAGCAGGAGGAAGTTGCCCTGGCTAAAAGTGTTGAGCCAGGCAGGAGTCGAACCTGCAATCTCCTGATCCGTAGTCAGGCGCGTTGTCCATTGCGCCACTGGCCCTGTCCCATCGTTATTCCCATGTCCCCGTTGGGCTATCTGTGTCCTTCCTTCTCTAGAACATTCTCTGTGCCCACCACAGAGACACCAAACCCACCCAGTTCAGCATGCAGCACTGAAGGGTCCCCTGGGCTGCCAACACTGACCCTAACCCCATCAGTGCCTGGTCCTGGCCCTTTGTTTTGGCTTTGGATGGAGCTCAGGTGCTCTGTCTGTGTTTCCTGCTGCAGGGACACATCTGGGAGACCCTGTGAGAGGTGAAGCCAAAGCCAAGATAAATGATGTTCCTCAGTATCTGCTTGACCATCGAGGAAGGAATTGTATTGTCTGAGGGTGTTCTGCCGTTGGTAAATCCATGGTCTCTGTTTCCAGTCATCATCACATCCTTCCTTCATTCAGGCATGGCTTTCAGGAACATTCCTGTCATAATCTTCATGTGGGCTCTGAGGAGGGATGGACCAGACTCTTCCTTTTTACTCTTGTCTTGAAAAAACTCCTCATGTTGTTCATCAGAAATCTCTTTCCATCATCTTTCACCGAACCATTGTCCTTAAATATTCCAGTAGTCCCCTGGACTGACTGTACCACCCCACACTGGCCTTCCAGGGAAGTATCACATGGAGATAAGTCCAGGTCCTCCAGGAGTGGCTGAGCCTGAAGTTATGAAGTTTCTTCCACTCTCCAAAGAAAGTTTTCACTCCCTTCAGCTTCCCCATGAGGCAAAGTACAGCAGACACCCACCACACCTCCCTGCTTTGTCCTGCACTTTGGTCATTTCCCATGACCTGTCAGTCATGGGTTTGACATCCACGCATTTTCCAGGTGAATGGGGCCTTTGTCCCCAGGGAGGTGCTGGGCCACCATCCCTCGTGCCCCTCTGGAGACACCACGCTCAGGAGCCTGTTTCTCCTGGGAGAGGCTCTGCAGGGCTGCTCTGAGCAATGCTCATTTCTGGCTTTTTTCCTCTGAAGTACCTCATTTAGAGCCCTCTTTTTTTAGCAAGGCAACAGGCGAGGATGGTCCCACTCTGTCAGGTGAATCGAAATGCCCCTTCCCTCAAAGAACGGCCCAAATTCCGGGGTGGCATCTGGGCAGAGGGTGTCCCACCCCTGACCTCGTGGCGCAATGGCAGCGCGTCTGACTCCAGATCAGAAGGCTGTGTGTTCAAATCACACCGGGGTCAGCGTGCCCTGTCTGTGGGGAGGGGAGACGGGCATCTCACGGGGCAATTCCTTTTGCCCTCCCACCCTCCAACTCTGTACCCCAAAGCCCTGCTGAAGGGCAGTGGATGAGCCATGGCGGAGTGGTTTTTCCTGGCTGGACCAGTGTTCAAAGCATCTGGATGACTTCATCCTTCCCTTATCCTATGTTTGCTAAGCTGACAGGATCAGTGGATATCCCAGATGTGGCTTCATGCCTGGGTATCAATTCTTCTGGTGCCAAACCCTCTTTGGAAGGGTAAGGACCTGTCGGGGGGAAAAAGATCCCTTTGCATGTTGTTCTTCAGGTTGAATAATCCCAATTTCCCTCCACCTCTCCTCACATTCCCCATATCCAAGTCCCCCACCGCCTTGGTGGCTCTCACAGAGCTTGCTTCTCTGTGGGTCTTTCTGTTGAGACTAAACTGAGCCATCAGGACTGGTCACCAGGATCTTTAAGTTTCTGCTTCGTCTCATCCTGATTCCCCATGGTGAGATGGACAGAGGTGATAGAGGGCTGGAAAAAAATGAAGGCTTGAATCTATTCTAATGACCTTATGGGACTTATAGTTCCCTAAAAGTAGTTGAACCCTTTTAAGGGCTCTTTGAAGGTGAATTATAAAATACATAAACAGGGAGCATACTGAGATAAGAGAATGGACCCATAAGAAAGGCAAGGAAAGAGGAAAGGGGGGAAGAAACAGTAATTTCTTCATCTGTACCAGGGGTTCAGCCTCCTGCAGCAGGGCCAGGTTGCTACTCCTGTGCCAGGATCAGGCATTTAGCAGGAAGCAAAGTCCTGTGGTTCTGCATCCTGGGCGTTGCCCCGAAAATCCTTGAAAACACAAATGTGGGACTCACTGAAGGAGGCGGCCTTGAGGCCACCCATCCCATGAAATCAGGCATTCCTGATGTGGTGGACAGCAACTGAATAGTGACATCTGAGCACAGCACTGGACTAACACCTTCAGCAGCTCAGGGTTGTTCAGCCTGGAGAAAAAGAGGCTCAGAGGGGACCTTCTGGCTCTCCACAACTCCCTGACAGGAGGGGGCAGCCAGGTGGGGGTCAGGCTCTGCTCCCAGGGAACAAGGGACAGGATGAGAGGAAATGGCCTCAAGTTGTGCCAGGGGAAGTTTAGATTGGATATTAGGAACAATTCCTTCGCTGAAAGGGTGGTCAGGCATTGAACCAAGGGCAGTGGTGGAATCACTATCCCTGGAAGTGTTAAGAAAATGTGTGGATGTGGCCTTTGGGGATGTGGGTCAGTGGTGGCCTTGGCAGTGCTGGGGGAATGGTTGGACTCAATGATCTTAGAGGGCTTTTCCAACCTAAATGGTTCTGTGTTTCTCTGTAGTTATTCAGCCAGTGAGGAAGATTAGCCAAAGGTATCTGGTAGGTTGAGCACCTCAAAAAGGCATTTTCCATGAATTTGTGGGATTTCATGTGGATTCTGGCGATGCTGCTGGCTTGAAAGTGAATGGAGCTTGATCTGCTTAGACCTGTTGGATCACCCAGCACTGGAAGCTCCTCTTTCTGCCCAAATCTTGCCTGGCACTATCCATAAGTGTCTTGGGGGATGGGGTCAGAGAGGGAAACAGACAGCCCCAGACCACCCCACAGCTGGGCATCATAGCTCCAGGGAGCCCTGGGACTGCGTGGGAATCACAGCCAAATACAGAAGGCAGGAGAATCTGATGAGCCAAGGAGGGCATGGCCCTCAGGGTACTTCCACTCCCAAAGAAACCTCTAAGTGGACATCCTTCCATGACTCCCATTGCCACTTAGCTGATGACTGCAGCCCTAAGAGCCCGTATCCCATATCCCAAAACTCCAGGTGTGCCACCAATGGGGTGAGTGAGCAGAGATTTCCTCAAGATGTCGCTGCCTCACTGCTTTCAGCGTCACGGAATCATCAAGGTGGAAGAAGACCTCCAAGATCATTGAGTCCAATGTCCTTGGCTCTGTCTCCATGATGTGATTTTCTGTCCCTTTGACTTCTCGAAATGGAAAGAAACTCAAGTATTTCCTTTTGCAAGTCTTCCACAGCTGAAAAAAACCTCAATATAGTACAATTTTCTAGATGTTGTTGCTGGGACACTCTTGAAAGAATATCTGGTAAGAAGCATTATTCTGGTAGACTTCTCATTAGAAATATTTTCACTGCGGGCAATAGGAACCATTTTCACATTTCATAAAAATGCTGAATTTACAATTATCCTCACTTTTCTATGGGCTGAACCCTTAAGACTTTTGAAAGCAATTTTTTGTTTTAAAACAGGAGTAACTTGAGTCACAATCTAAGGAAAAGATGTCCCTGCCCAGCACAAGGGTTTGGAACTGGAGTATCTCCAAGTTCCCCTTCCAGCCCAAACCATTCTAGGATTCGATGAAGAGCTGCTGGTGATGAGGTTTAAAAAAAGAGACAGTTTAACAGAAAATAGAACTTGATGTCTCCCATTCAAGGGAAGCTGTCATAGGTTATTTAATAACCAAATTATTTCATAATCTTGAGACTCTCCAAATGTTTCTAGTTAAAACATTGTCTTGCATAAGCAAGGAAATCTTTGAGGCCTTACCAAAGGGGGAAATGTGAGGGAGAAAGGCTTAAGATATTCCATATTGCTGTAAATCCCTGTAACAAATGCCCTTTCATATATACCTTTATTTTCCAGTTTCAGGATTTCCATCCTGAAAATCCAATTCTCAGGATGTTGTGATCAACCCTGTCAAGGTCTGTTACACAAAGTAGTTTACTCTAAATATTGACATAAAAGTAGCTTGACCAGAGGAGGTTGTGGAACCTGAAGCTGGGACTCCTTCCCACAGCAACAGATTGGGTCCAACTCTGGACTTTTTGTGTCCAGAGAAAATGGTTACAGAAATTTGAACTATATTTTGTCAGGCAGAAAGGACTTTTTTTTCCTGGCTGTATAAGCCACTGTGTCACTCTTGTGTCACCAGGCTGTGCTCCCTTCTGGCACAAACCATGGCTGTTTTGGAAGCTGAAGTTTCATTTTCATCTCTTCTCACCCTGCTGACTCAAGTCTCAGTGTCTGAGTTGAGGAGAAGGTCACATCTCCCTGTGAGCGACCAAGGAAAAGTTATATTTGATGTGCTGGACCATTTTAAGGATAAAGATCACAGAGTCATGGAATCAGAGACCGGGTAAGGTCGGAAGGGACCACTGGAGGTCATCTGCTCAAGCAGGGTCCTCAAGAGCACATGGCACAGGATTGTTTCCAGGTGGCTTTTGGATATCTCCAGGGAAGGAGACTCCACGTCCTCTCTGGGCAGCCCATGGGTCCTCCTGTTTGTGGAGGGAGGCTCATTCCCAGGCACTGGTGCCAATAAAAGGCTTTTAGTCTCTTTTTTCGTTCATACCTGAATCACTGATGAAGTGGCTGCTGGAGAGAAGTGATGGAGGAGTCTATTTCAACATCAGGAGGAATTTCTTCATGGAAAGGGTGGTCAGGCTTTGGAAAGGGCTGCCCAGGGAGGTGGTGGAGTCCCCATCCCTGGAGGTGTCCAAGGAATGACTGGACACGGCACTCGGTGCTCTGGGCTGGGTGACACGATGGGGATCGGTCACAGGTTGGACTCGATGATCTTGGGGCTCTTTTCCAACCTGAATGATTCTGGGATTCTGTGATTCTAATAGACTCTCATTCTCTCTGGTCAAGCCTGTCCCTGGTGCTGTCATCCCTTTCCCTGTTTACATCCACGTCTCACTCCTGCCTGGGTGTGGAGCAGGATGGGGGTGCCAGGGCTGTGATTGCCCATGGAGTGCCCCAGTGCTCAATGTGGGCATGAATTTTTATAAATATCTTCAGCTATGGCATGGGAAAAAAAGCAAAGAGTGAAAATCCATATTTGCAATAATATTTCTGGTGTTTAAAAGCTACACCAGCAGCAGGGAACTTCATAAAATGGAGCAAGTGGGAAAATAGATGACAGAAATACAATGGGATAATGGATTTAGGGAAAAATAACCCAGGCTGTGACACTGGGTTCTTTCTTTCCCAATGTACGTTTTGTCAACAGCATGTGGTTGATATTTATCTCTCTCTGCAATCAGGAGGCAGAAGGGCTTTCAGCTTGTACACTGATATCTTTAACATCAAGCCATAAATTGGTATGAGACGGATTATCAGCCAAGAATCTTCGAGGGAGGAATATTTCCTTGGATTTATTTCAGGGCAAAGCAGCAATAAAAAGGGCTCAAAGCAATTTCTTATCTCTATCTCTGCTGCAATCCTCAAACCTGAAAATCTTCAAACTTCTTTGTGTCGTCAGGTTCCAGACCTTAATTCCTAATGATTTTCTTGTAGATTCTCTTTGCTATTTTTCACTTGTTTTGCCAGGTGCAGACCCAGGATATCCTCCTGAGTGATTTTCAGGTTGTTGCTTTAGGAAGTGAGTGAATATTAGAACAAATTCCAAGAAGATCTGGACAAAGCTCAGGGACCAGCCTTGTGAGCAGACACCAACTCTGGCAGTGAGATGCAATCAAGAGCAGATTTTTTAAACGAATAAATGTCTAAATGGATACAAGTTAGAGCTCACCAGTTTCTAGGTGCCCTAATTGCATTCCCTCTATCACAGTTCATTGGCTTATCAAAGCTCAAAAGTGTGTTTGACACTTTCTGTGCCTTATATTTGCAGTGAAAAAGTCATAATGGGAATTTCTCCCAAGGAAGAAAATGGCAGGATGAAGCTGGAGCATATGGCCCTGCTCAGCACATCATTCCCCACCTCCCAAGGCTGATAGAGGAATAATTCTGGCTTTAGTCTTTTAGGCATGGAAAATCAACTAGATTTTCTTTCCTTTGCCTGAACTTTTCACTGGGATTTTGTCCCTTATGTAAGAACAGGAGCTGTCTGCAAATGGGATTTCATCCCACAGCTTGCCTGCTTCCTTCCTTTCTTTATGCTTCTGAGATTTTAAATCTTATTCCTGTACTTAAAACTGCTGCAACTAAATCACTGCACAAGACCTATGTCCTTTACACGGGGGAAATGGCTGATTAAATCCAGAACTCTTGTAATCTAAAAGGCCAATCAGTTTGCAGGGGAAAAGCCAAATATTTCACTTACTTTTGGTGTGATTGCAACAGCTTTGGTCCAAATAATGTACCAGCATAACTGCTGAGTGTCCTGGGGCAGGAGGAGTGAGCGGAAGGGAAGGAGAGAAGGAAAAACTCTATCTACCCTCTCCTGTGAGAACATCCACAGCGAAATTCCCTGGGGCAGCATCATGTCCATGTTGGCAGTAAAACAGTGTAGGGACAGAGGAGCAGGAGCTGGGTCTGTAATATCAGCTAAATCGGGCACAGTTTGGGCCCAGGCCAACTGGCACCGACCCAAACTCTCCCTGGGCACAGCTGGGGGTTGGCATGGGCTGGGGTTTTAATCCCAGTAGTTTTAATCCAGCCACTTCGTTCTGGAGGGTGAAGGAATTTAACAGAAGGATGTGGCCAGCCATCCTTGTTGCCTCAGAATCACAGAGTGGTTTGGGCTGGAAAGGACCTTTGCACCCACACCCACAAACCCAACCTCACTGCTCCTCTGGAGGGCTGGAAATGGGGGAAAAGGGTGGGTTAATCTAGGTTTTATACCCCCAGCAAAGGCGTGGGAGTGAAAAGCGCGCAGGTGGCTCTTGAGAAATGCAGCCCTTAACGCTGCTAGGAAGCCTTGGCCTTTCCAAAGGTCTGTTTCCTTGAAGTGTCTGGCTCATTACCCAGGAGGAATCCCATCCTTGGAGGAGGGAGGTGAGGTGCTGCTGTTCAAGACGTGGTTTTCCAGAAAAGTCATGCACAGGGGAGCAGGAGCTATTGGCCCTGTGCGGCTCTGCGGAGACCTTTATGCAGAGGGGGCTTGGGGGTCACTGAAAATCACCCTGAAGGCTTTGTGAACTTCAGCAGATGAAAATCAGGGTGGTTTATGCCCTGTCGATGCGTCTGTGAGGAAGGGAGATCAGAAGTTAACAGCTCAGTGACTTCCCTGTGCTTTTGAGGGATTCTTCCATGCAGGACTCTGCAGGTGCTGCGATGTCAGTCCTGCTCCCAGGTAAGGTGGAACAAGCCTCATCTCCCAGCACTGGGACCAGCCTGGAGGGGAAACAATATCCATGGATGGAGAGATGAGATGAAAGACGTGAAATGAAAGGGGAGAGGCAGAGAGCAGATTTAGATGGTGCTCCCAGAGGTTCATCAGATAGATCACAGAATCATGGAATGGTTTGGGGTGGAAAAGGCCTCAAAAATCATCCATTTCCAAGACCTTGCCATGGGCAGGGACACCTTCCAGTATCCCAGGTTGCTCCAAGCTCCATCCAGCCTGGCCTTGGACACTTCCAGGGATGGGGCAGCCACAGCTTCTCTGTGGACAGGACAGGACAACCTGTGCCAGGACCTCACTTACCCTTATGCTTATCTCAAGGAGATATTTAAGGGATACCAGATATCCAGGAGATGCTTAGAGTCCTGTCTCTATGACTCTAAGGAATAATACAATCATCTAATCAAGTGTTTTCAACAAAGGGCGTAGCTTTAGCAAAAAATTAATTGAAATTTGTCTTAAACCAGAACCTGCATCTTCCCATCCCCAGCAGACATGGCCCCTTGGATTGGAGAAAGCAAATTCCACCCCCAGCACCGTCCCCTACATTACACAATGCCCAGACTGGCTCATTGGGAATTGGTGACGTGCTTGATGACATCATGGCTTGCACAACTGGGCTTTGTCCAGGGTATTGACCTCAGAAAGTGCGAGCTGCTTTCCAGAGGGCTAGAAATGAAGTAATTAAGTAAATTGAAGTATCTAGTTAATTATTTTAAGTGAGTCTTCCAGGTGGCTGCTTTTACCTGTTTTTTAAAGGTTTATAAGGACAGGTTGGATGGGACTTGGAGCAACCTGGGATATATGTACAGTCTGGAAAGCTTCTGGAGTTGTAACATTGCCTTTCTCTGGGTCCTGAGATCCTCTGGCATCATTTGGCCATATCCATATTGTGCAACTGTCTTGGCTGCCAATCCAAGGAGATCACATCAGGCTTCCTGCTGGAATAGTTCCTAGCCAGGACTAATCATTGAGACGGCCCAGGAATTTTTGGAATTGGCCAGCAGAGGCCAAAACTGCCAGGGCTGTTCTAATAATTTGGATTTTAATATTGTGGATGATCAGTTTCCAGTGGTCACATCCTGACACAGAGGGTTCAGCTGAATCACTGCTCACACTCTGCTACCTGAATTAGCTGCAGCTCATTAAGTTGTAATGTGATCTGGGATGTAGCAGGCACTTCAGAGTTGTCTACTACAGATGAAAACAAGGGGAAGGTCAATGCCATGCTGACCTGACTGATGATATATGTAAATGTATAGGAATCCAATTCTTGTGGCTGCAGCAGTAGCAGCTTCCTACCCAACAAGAACCTGTGGAGCTCCAGTGATTCCATTTCTGGTGATGACAGTGCCAAAGTCAACAGAACCTACCCAAAACACCACAGGATTAGGCACTGAAGTGATGCACAGAGGGAGGCATTTATACACTGCTCACTGTCTAATCAAGACACGTCTGGTGTTTTAGTTTGTCATCAACTGCACCATAATTCTTAAAAATTAAGGCTTCTGTGTTATTCTGTAGGATACCATGCACACAGAAGCCTCAGCCTTTTCCAGGGAAAGCAGCAGCATCAGGGCTGTGTAACAGATCAGGAACTCATCATCAGGACCAGAGAAGTACCAGTGTTTTCTCCATAACACACAGGAGATCCTGCCTTCCTCCTCCCTCTCAAACCCTAATGATTATCCCTCCTCACCTTCCCTCCACAGAGGAGTTCCCCTTGAGCTGAGAGGTGCAGAGGACAGTTCATTGTCCATGCTGATGCTCAGTGCTGACATTTAAATGTCTGTTTAATGTTGACTGGCTGTCTGGGTTGCAACATGAGGGCACAGGCGACTGAGATCAAAGCAGCCAAGGGCAGGTAATCATTGACCAGGTTCCCAGACCCGAGCACTCCAGCATCCCTGAACCTTCCATGCACAGGGGCCTCTCCTTCTGCCCCTTCAGTGACACCAGGAAATGTCACACAAGCCGGGATTCATTAACTGCCCTGCTGTGCTTTTCTTCCTCTAAAAAGTTTCAGGTATTTCTTTAATAGAGAACCATTGTAGCTGTCACCAAGCACAGTGAGGACTGATGGAAAAACGGAGGTAAAACCTGCCCTGTGCACACATTTAGCCCATGTGAGGTGGCACAAACCACTGTAATGACAAGTGACATTATAATGTGGGAATATTGCGTGCAAGAGCAAAGTGTATTCATTAGAGGATGTCCACTAATAAATTTCCATGGATGAAGCAACCTTGGCCCTCATGTTCCCATTCTCACTGTGCCCTTAGCAAGGTGATCACAAAAGATAGAAACACGGAATCATGGAGTGGTTTGGGTTGGAAGGGACCTTAAAGACCATCCAGTTCCACCCCCCTTCCATGGGTAGGAACACCTTCCACTAGGCCAGGTTGCTCCAAGCATCATCCAACCTGGTTTTGAACAGTTCCAGGGATGTTCCACCTTCCATTAGACCAGGTTGTCCCAGATGGAGCAACCTGGGATACTGGAAGGTGTCCGTGCCCATGGCAGGGGTGGAATGAGATGATCCCTAAGGTCCCTTCCAACCCGAACCATTCCACAATTCTATGATTCTGTTACAACAATTTGTGCCATAATTAGGAAAGCCAGGAGAATACTGGATTATGTGTTAACATGCACTTGGTTTTAATGGATCATAAGCATCTGCTTTTTAAAATAACCATGTGCCTATGCAATTTTAAAGGCATACTTAAAATAGTAAAATGAAGTTCTTCTGGTGTCTGAATACATGTACCCAGTTTAAATGACCTTTCTCAAAAGTATAATAGTTCTTAGAGGGTTTTTTATTAGTCATTAGCTATTAAGCTTCTCTTAAGGGAACATCTTTGAGAAAACATTGAGGCAAACCCCTCATTTATAACATCATATATGGTGCTCATCATGAAATATTATCGGGCTGGTCTGTTAGACAAGAAGGGAAGAGAAGAAAACCCCCTGCCTTGCAGAAGACTGAGAAATCTTGAAATGCTGTTTGCTAAGGTTTGCCCCACTCGGCGTTTCAGATTTTCCTAGCAGTATCACCTTTGGGAACTTGTGCTGCGGGGGCAAAATTCAGCAAAATCGAGTTTCAAAGTCCCCCTACTCCTCTTTGCTTAGAAAGCTTGATTTCTCTGGGGTAGGTACCTGCAGCTCCTTGAATTCCCAGATCCTGTGTGGAAGTTAACGTCCAACAGGGATCTCCAGGGCTCCCTCCTGGCGCTGGCTATGTGGGACACAGCCCCAGGCACACGCTGCCTGTTCCAGCCCCGGGTCACTGCTGTGCTGCATGGATTGTTCTGCTCCTCAGCTGTTTCGTACAAGTTTTGTCTGGTTTTAAGCAACCGGTTTGCACCTGTCTTTGTTTTTGTTAGAAAGCAAAGTAATGGAATTTTCCTCTTGCTCTGAATGACATTTTCGGGTGGCCTGTGCCAGCAGGGCTCAAAGTGTTGCTGGCATTCGTAGAATCATGTAATCACAGAATCCTAGAAGGATTTGGGTAGGAAGGCACCTTAAATTTCATCCCATTCCAACCCCCTGCCGTGGGAAGGGACAACTTCCATTAGACCAGGTTGTTCCAAGCCCCATCCTTGATTGTTTCCAGGGGCATCCAACACCTCTCTGGGCAACCTGTGCCAGTGTTTTACCAATATCACTGTAAAGATCTTCTTCCTTATTTCCTAGAGGGCTGCTTGTCTTCTGCAAGGAAGGAGTTGTTCAGCAAAATCTGAGTGCCAGGGCAATTCACATCACTGAAATTTGAATATTTTGACTCTAATTATACACTCTGTTCCAAAGGTGGGAAACAGTACAGTGAATGGACCCTACTCAAATACCAAATGCCATAACAAAAAGTAATCAAGACCTTCCCCAGCACCACACTGATTTTATTTGGGAAAGACATGATTTCTCCCTAACATGGGTGTCTTATGGAATGCCTTATGGAAAAAAGAGTGTTCAAAAACCATGCTTTCACTTGCACAACATCCCCACACTGTTCTGTCTGTGTGAAAGACAGGTGAGGGGAAATTCACATTTCTATGGGTCTTGATAAAAACAAAAGGAGTTTATTTCCTGTTTTGTTCATGCTGGTGTTGCAGGTCAGGTGTCTGTTTCTCCATCAGGGTGTCCCACTGACAACTCACTGAAAAAGGAAAGAAAGGGATGACAAATCAACTTTCTCCTCCATTAGAAAGGACGCAAGCCGAAAAGTTGCTGGGAAAGGAAAGGAAAGGATCATTTCCAAGGCAAAGGTACAAAAAAAAAAAAAAAAAAAAGGACAAAAAAGGAGCACTTGGCATTTCTTGGTTAATTATATTTAATGTGTGGGAGAAGGAAATCAGTGTTTATCTTGCAGTTATTCGCTGCATAAACTCACCTTGTTGCTGCTCTCTCAGCTGCTCAATCTGACCCATTACCATGCAAATTAAACATAAACCTCGGTAATGTTTTCATCCTTCGAACAATTCTTAGAACAAAGATGCCATTAACTCCGAGTTAAATACAATAAACGAGGTAATAAGGAAGCAAAGCACCAAACCAGAATGTCAGAGGTAGGAACTGCAGAAACACCTGGGCTGGGACAGAGTTTAACCTGTTTATTAGCCCAGGATTTCATGAAGAAGAAACTTCCCTGCACTGATCCCCTTCTCAGAAAATTTGCAGCCACAGAGATCATGATCCAAACTCCCAGATGATGTTGCCCTTCCAGGCATTATGTCAGACAGGATTCTTGTGGAATCAGCCCATTCTCCCAAATTTTCGGGGCAATAAGAGGGGAAACATTTGGCATTGCATTACAAACTTGTGCACATATAGGAAACCGTTTACTTTCTTTAAAAGGAAAGAGACATATCAGTAACAGAGTATTAGTGATGTATTAGTGTCAGAACTCTAATTTTTTAATGTGTTTTTAATATGGACAAACAGGAACTAAGTGCAAGGAGGTCAAAATTTGTGACATAAAGCTGAAGTTAGGGCACTGGGGAACAACATGGGATGAAATGCCAGGCTGGATGGGGCAACCTGGTCTACTGGAACGTTTCCCTGCCCATGGGAGGAGGGTTGGAACTGGATGATCTTTAAGGTCCCTTCCAACCCAAACCATTCTGTGATTCCATGATGTGAGTGAGGATTGAAGGGGGAGAGAGCTTTGTGTCAGCCTCCTGCAGTGGGTGACACTGTCCTGAGACCTGTTTAAAAAGTGACAAAGAGCAGTTGCATCATCTCAAGCCTTTCCCAATGCTTTCCTCTGCCTTTGACATCATCCAACTGGCGACAGGGATGGAGAGATGGAGACAAAATATTACATGAACTGTCAGTGAGTGACAAATCCAGGCTCAAGGCTGGGTCCCCACTCCAATGGTCACTGACTTCCCAGCACCCCCTGACCCATCCCAGCGCCAGTGTTGGGAAGAGCCTGCGAAATCCATGAAAAGTGGTGCAGCTCAGTAGGGCTTGGCTGATGGTCACATTAAACAACTGACCATGAAGTGGAAATTCACCCTTGGGGATTGCAACATGTTCCCCCTCCTGTGCTAAGGGGGATAACCCGTCCCTTTCCAGGAGGTTCATGGCAGTTACTCATTGACAAAGCCCTCACTTGTCACACTTGCACAATCCCAAGGGCCCTATAAATACCGGGAGTCTCTCCCAGCCCTTCCTCAAGCCAGCTCCATCCACCATTGGTCTTCCAGGAGCTCTGCAGGACCTCACAGTCCACAAGGAATTCACAGCCATGAAGATCCTCTACCTGCTCTTCGCTGTCTTCCTCTTCCTTTTCCAAGCTACTTCAGGTGAGAAGCAGAAATCCTATAAAGAACAAAAGGGTTTGTAAGCAAATGTGTCTTCATAGGGGGGAAAAAGCAACCATCAACCGACAGGCAAAAATCTGATGCCGTGGGGATGGTGCAGCGGACAGGACCAGGAGCATCTGCGCTCGCAGTGCCACTCTTGCTAAAAAAGCAACACAATGAACATCTGCATTTCGTCATTTCAGGCTGAAAGCTGAGATTTTAACGCCTCCCGCTCCCCGCAGGTTCTGCAGATCCTCTTTTCGCCGACACCGCCGAGTGCAGGGGCGCGGGAAAATTCTGCCGTGCTGGGCCGTGCCCACCCACCTTCGCCGCCACGGGGACCTGCCAGGGGGGCACCTTGAGCTGCTGCTCCAAGTGAGTGACAAAGGAATTGTTTTGTCCTGCTGTTTTATCCCCCGTTTCTTTGAACAATCAGCACAATTCCAGGGGGGGCTTGCAGGGCAGCCCTCGGTGGGAAAGTCCGGCGGGAGGAGGAACACGTGCATGTTGCTGATGTGTGTTTAGGGAGGAAATTCATTTGAATGGGAGTTACAAGGGTTCAGAAGGGTCAAAATTTCCAAGAATTCCAAGTATTTTACTCTCTATTTTAAATTTTGATGGGGGAAAAAAAGAAGTTTTTTCAAGAAATTGTTAGGAAAATACTTCACAGTTTTTATACCCATCAGGCAAAACAATTTATCTTCCGTTTTTTATTTTCAAATTTACCTAGAAAATTTAAATTTAAAGGGGCAAAAGTGTTCACAGAACTCTGCTTCTCCTCCTTTTTCCATCCCTCCTTCCTCCCACCACTGCACAGGTCTTAGAAAGGTGAAGAGGAGTGAATTTGCAAGTGAGTGGAGACTTGGGTGTGCATTTCCCTTTTGACTTTGGAGACCACTTTCTAATAAAGCCTGAAGTTTCCCTGATAGCCAGATTTTTTTTTTCTTTCCTTAACAGTTTGAACATGCTTTTGGGAAATGCTCTTTAGCTTAGAATAAAGCATATTCCCCGGGCATTTGTTACAATAGTTTTTCTCCATTAATGGCCACAAGATGATCACTGCCAGCTGCAGGGACATTCACACCCCCCAAATTCAGTGCCAGATTAGGAGAAATTTCTGTATCTTTTGATGAAGAAGACTGATCTGATGACATAATTCACCCCAGAAATTATATTCAGGCATAGCCTCAGGCACTGACATGACTGGACAGACCTTGGTTCAAAATTAAGGGAGAGCTCAGATCTCTGAATTTTCCAGAATTCCTAATTCTGTCACTCCATTATTTATAGAATTGCCAGGGGTTAAAGGCTCCCAGAAACTGAAGAAAGTGTGATGAGATGGCTGTAGAAAAGAGGTTTTGTACATCCCACACGGGGATCCTCAGTGGTTTCAGGAAACCCAAGTCACTCCAATAATAAAAGGACAGGTTTGTTGCCAGGAGATTAAGATGCTAAGGAAGCATCCACTTAGGAATTCAGGAAAGTAAATGGAAGAGAAGCAACCCACTATTAGATGGTTTTACAAAGGAGTGATGTGATCCCTCAGTCTGTGACTGCTCATCCTCCTTGGACTATTTAAATCATATCAACGTTTCTGGCTGAGTTAGCTCTATGGGAAAACATTGATTTTCAGAAAAGATGGATGTCTGCAGGCCAAGCAAATACCCCAGAACCCTTCACATGGCACTAGACCTGTGTGTTCAGTAACAACATCAAATCCCCACTCTTTATTTTGGGGTGAGCTGAACAGAAATATTATTTCTGGTGGTTGCATCGCTGCTTTGCCAGTGGCCACAGTTCTTGTGGGCTGGATGTCTGCAGGCCTGGACACCCAGCACACATGGGGACGTACATTCTTAAACCCACGGGCTGAACCCACCCTGCCGGTTCGTTTTGAAAGATAATTAGCAGGTTTTGAGGCATTTAGAGAATGAGTTGAGGTAAAGCAAAACAACAAAATAAGTGCAGCAAAATAACAAGACCCTTTGTATCGTCGCAGGGTTTTGGCAAAGTAAGAAGAAAAGGCTTTCCTGGGTCAGAGCCCTTGTGCCAGCAACATTTCCACCGCCTGGAGGAGCTGATTTTGATGGATTCCTCCTCTCTCTAAAGCCTCCTGCAAATGAGCGTTAAAAGAAGCTCCCAGAGGGCATGTCCCGTTAGCGCACCGCTTCCGGAGATCCAGGTTTTTCCTCGCTGAAGTCACTCCCTTTTTTTGCTTTGAATACACAAGCCACTTTGGCACCTTGGCTGCCTATTCCAGCCTACCTCGCAGGGGTGTTTGGATGTTCAATCACTTCAGGGCCACACAGGTCCTGGAGGATGTGGAGCAATATATATATATTATTACTTTATTCGCACACGAAAATAAACATCTTCTTAAAGCAATACCTGTGATTGTTGTTGTTACCGTAATTTCCTCTGTGGTTTTGACTCATGATGCAGTGTTTTTAATCCTGTGAGCCTGTGCAGTCTCACATATTCCCAAGGGATTTGGAAAAGGGAATGGCTAAAACAGCTGCCAGTTTTGATGATGATAATAAAGGATTTAGGATGACAAGAGTGAAAGTTGAGTGTGAAGAACTGTACAGGCAACTCTTGATAGGGAGTGACTGGATGACAATGTGCCAAACACCTGCAGTATTGCAATTTTATATATATATATATATATATATATAAAATTATGTATTAAAAAATATATACACACACACCTGCCTTCATGAACACAGCCATGGAGTCTGAACTATCCCTCCCCAGAAAGAAGATTTGGGGTGATCTATAGACTCCTTTTTTTTTAAAATATCAGACCTATTTTCAATGGCTGTCATGAAATTAAACTTTTAAAGCACACACTGTAGCAAGGACATCTCACTGCCCATAACCTGGTCATGTCCAGCTTGTAGAACAGACACTGATGATCTGTTCTACATCTCTCAAGTTCCTTCTGTGTGCTGGTTTTGGCTGGGATGGACTTGATTTACTTCACAGTCTGGAATTATGGTTTGGATTCGTGCTGGAAACAGTTCTGATAATCCAGGGATGTTTTTGTTATGGATGAGCAGGGCTCAGTCGAGGCCTCTTCTGCTCCTCACCCCACCAACGAGAGGGCTGGGGGTGCACAAGGAGCTGGGAGGGGACCCAGCCAGGACAGCTGACCCCGAGTGACCCAAGGGATATCCCAGACCATAGGGCATCATGCTCAGCAGTAAAACTTGCAGGAAGAAGAAGGAAGGAAGGGACATTTGAAGTGATGGGGTTTGCCTTCCCAAGTCACTGTTACATGTGATGGATTCCTGCTCTCCTGGGGATGGCTGGAACCTGCCTGCCCATGGGAAGCGGTGATTAAATTCCTTGCTCTGCTTTGCTGGCACAGCTTTTGTTTCACCTATTCATGTCTGTATCTCAACCCACAGGTTTTCTCACTCTCGCTCTTCTGATTCTCTCCCCAGGGGAGAAGTGAGTGGCTGCCTGAGGCTGAGTTTCCGGCCGGGGTTAAACCACAACATCCTGAAAAAACCCTCTGGTGTTAAATCTGGGTAAATTCGGAACAGGCTGAGCCTCAGATTTCCCTCCTGCCCCGATGATACACATCTCTAGTGTGTAAATCACAGAGGTGTTCCTCCAAAGGGGATTGTCTCTGTTTCTGTCTCTGGACGCTGGACCTTATGTCCATCAAGGCCTGGCATTTCCCCCCAGCAGCCACCCTCACTCCAGGCCCATTCTTCCCTTTGTGCCCAATGTCTATGGAGCCCCTTGAGTGTCCATCTCACCCTTGCAGTCCCCACGACCCCGAGTGGAGCCTGGGGTTGGCCTCATGTGGGATGGCTCTCACAGCTCTCCTGTGCTGAGGGCCCTACAGGAACCTGCTTCTCCCTCTCCAGTTTTCTGGCCTGTCTGTCTCCAGCACTGGGCACTGAGAACTCTTCCCAGGAAGTTCCTCGTTCCATGTCTATTGAGAATTTCTCTCCTAGGACAGCATTCCTTTTCCCTTGGAGGCCTGGCGGGGTGGAAGCTGGAACCAAACTCTCTGATAGTGTTCAACCTATGGGAGAAAAGAGATCTTTTGGTTCATGTTCACCTTCCAAAGCCAATGCAGGACCTCACAAAACTCATCCTTGATGACCTGAAGAACAGATCAGTTTTCAAAGTGGTGATTGGAATATGGGCTTTCCAAGAATTTGCCATCAGTGACTTATCCCCCTCACAGCTCTGTACCACGGCGAGGACACAGACTGGAGATGGTCTCATGACTGGCCTTGGACAGGCACTTCAGTCACTGAGGCTGGAGTTTCCCCTTTGAAAATCAGTTTTCTGCATGAGCAGCCCTTACTGAGTGCTCTGTCAAGGAGAACGAACCTCGTGTACCCTCTGCCCACTGACACCTTTGCTGTGTCTGCAAGCACTCGTGCCTCACTGTCATTTTTTCCATGCATTTAACTTTGGGACAGAGGAATTCAACACCACTTCTTGCTTCCTTCTGTTAATTTTCTCCTAGACCAGAGGAGATTGTCACTAAATTAATTCTCCCCTTCTGGTCAGGCAGATTAGCTACAATTAAAGCAGGGAATCTCTTTCATATCGTAAGGCATTTGCACTCCTTTCCCCACAGTCCAGAATACGGTCCACAGGTGATGATTTCCCAAGGTGTAAAGACAAATTTCCCAAGCTCACTGAAGGATCAGTGAGCCAAACAGATGAATTTACCCTTTCTGGGTGACAAAAGGATTTTCCTCCAAAAGGACAGGTCCCATACAAAATCCCCCACCCACTGCTTGGCTACCAGATCAAATATTAACTCTAAGACACCTCAAGATCAACAGCTTCCTGTCAGTCACAGCTTTGCTGCTTTCTTTGCTCACTGGAGACTGTTTGGAGCATCTCCTGGTCCTCAAGAAGAAGCAAGAAATGGAGCACCTTATCCAGGCTCCCTTTCCCCAGTGCCAAGAAGCCTTCAAGGGAGCTGTGATCAACCCCAGGTGCATTTACCTTTCCAAGGTGGGAGCCTGGACCCAGGACAAGCAGTGCAGCCACTCTCCAGCTGGAGCTGGGGGAGGAAGTTGAGGAGGCTGGAGCTATTTCCCCTTTCCTTCCCTCTCCCTGATGCTGTTTGGTTCCAAAGAGCACTGAACAAAGTGTGACAGTGAGGGCCAACGCCAGCAGGGTTTGCTCAGCAGCCTCACCCCCCAAAATAAACACCCCTGCCCCTCCAGCTGCCTGGGACAGGCAGGAGGGGGATTATGCAAGGAGTAGAAAAGCATTTTTTCCTTGTCTATTAAATCCTTTTACAAGTCAGCTTCACCCTTGATGTTTTCCTTACAGGTGGTTGTGTTTTATGATCATGGACTGCAATTTTTTCCCTCTTTTTGTCTTTCCAGAAGTGAAGCTGAGGGTGCAGGTGGATGGGCTGCCTGTCTGAAAGCTTGGGCAGGTGCTCAGAGTGGTTTGGGTTGTGGGGTTCTGTTTATGTCCTCGATCACAAATCAGGAATCAGAGAGATGGTCAGTGTTTCCTATGACCCCCTTAGAATCAAATTCCAGGCACACACAGACACAGAGTGTTTCAATATAGATGCCTGACTCCTTGAAACTTCTTTTTGTGTCTCCAGGAAGAAAACAGGAGAGGTAACAACAAGAGACCATCTTAGAGCCTGTGCCTCTGCCTCAACAATGTCTGTGAAAACACAGGACCTCTCCCTAAACCAGCACTGCCCACCCTAGCTCTCACAGCTCCTGGCAAAGGTCTGAAGGTCCATTTCCTCATCATGTTCCTCAAGGATGTGGGCCTCAGGAAGTATGGATGGGAATTTTTTTGCTTTGCTACCTCTATCCTCTTGCCTTTCTTCAACCTTCTCACCCGTCCATAAGAAGATTTTTGCTTGTTTCTAAAATCCTAGGCTGGATACACTGAATTAACGTGGTTTTTTTCAAAAAAACTGAAGCACTTTCACACCCTACACCCAACTTGCAGCAGTCAGTTCACCAGGCACAGACCTCTCTGCCCTCTGTGTGCACTCAGAGCTCACCTCCTGCTCTTGCTCTCCATCGTTTCAGTTTGCTGCTCTTGCTGAAGCAGTAAATAATTAATCACCCTCGTTACTTGGGTCACTAATCACTAATGATTCTTGACTTGTCCTGTTTGCCTGAAAAAAAATGCGCACTTGAAGTTCTCATGTGTCTGAGGAGTGGCATTTCTTGGTGACAAGCATAAGGATTAAGAGACCTGTACAAAGCTCTGCTGATGCTTCCTTTGGTCCAACTCAGACATGCTGGACCTTTACATGAATGAAAAAAAAATTAGATTTTATTTTCAGATACAGAAATAGGTCACAAGGTGATAAGAGATGTGGAGGAGGTGATAAGAGATGGGGAGACATCACACACAAGTGGACTTGATATGCTGAATCTGTGAAATCAGAGAGATGTGAATCTCTTCACAACCATGTCTAGGAGAGTGACTGGCAGCAAGGGAAAATGTCATTAAACCAACATCATTTTGGGCAAGAATGAGCAGTTTCAGACACTCCATTCAGGTTAGACTTGGGAAGAAGGTTCAAGCCACGATCTCATTGTTCTCAGGACAGAGCTTAGGGGTTGCTGGTGAGAATTGGGAATGATAAAGTGGCACTTCCAGTTCTTTCAGTTTAATGACTTCTTTGATGTTTGGTACAAATCCATGGCTAAAACCACAAATATAAGATACAGAGAGTGACTGAGCTCTGAACCACAGTAGAAAAACTCCTGGGAGACTGGAGCCACTGCCACATCTGCCAATCTCATAGCCAGGAGGGGGAATACCCACCCTTTCAGCCCTACCCTGCCTCCTTCTGTTGCAGCCCCAAAACTCCAGCCCTAGCAAGGACTAAAGCTTTGATCCTTTCCTGGATTCATCTTCATCATCACAGACTGGTTTGGGCTGGAAGGAACAGTTCATCCAGTTCCAAGCCTCTGCCTGCGTAGAAACACTTTCCACTATCCCAGGTTGCTCCAAGCCCCATCCAACCTGGCCTTGGACACTCCCAGGGATGTGGCATCAACAGCTTCTCTGGGCAACCTGTGCCATTGTCTCACCGCCCTCAGAGTGAAGAAGTTTTTCCAAATATCTCATCCAAACCCTCTCTCTTTCAGCTTGAAGCCATTGCCCCTCGCCCTGTCCCTCCACGCTCTCGTCTCCAAGGAGGAGTTTTCTCCTCTGCTCACCCTGCCTGGGGGCCGGGGGTAGGACAGGCTGTCACAAGACCATGGCTCCATCCGTTCCGCATGGTTTCCAGCCCCAAGGATCACAGGAACCCACCTCCGTCCTGCTCCAATCCCGTGCCCTCCCCGGGCGCAGCCCACCGGCCGGCACAGGTCAGCTGGCGAGACGTGCTCACGGCTCGGGTCAGGCATCTTCAAACGTGCGAGGTTGCAACACCTTCCTACATCACCAATCTCCATGGAGACGGGGCAACGACCTYGCTGCTCTCCAGGCACCCTCCTTGTCCTGTCCCAGAGCCTTTATAGGCAGAGGCAGCGCCTGTGCTCGGTCTCGGACAGCCTCTGCTCACACTGGTGCCACCTCCACACCTGCCAGAGCTGCCTTGCTGCCAGCTGCCAGTCATGAGAATCCTTTTCTTCCTCGTCGCCGTTCTCTTCTTCCTCTTCCAGGCTGCTCCAGGTAAGGCTGAAAAGATGGAGGTTGAAAGGGTGCACGTGCAGAGAAGTTCATCGGGGTCAGATTACCTCTGTGCTCCTGGAATCCACGACTTTTGTATTAGAATTCCCCTTCCCTGGTCATAGCCCTAATCTTCCAGCTATTGAGTCAAGGTCCTTGATAGCCACACTGATGGTTTCTCCCTGGCATGTGATGACAAGATGGGGAAAAAAAAGGATGCTCCTGCATTGACCTTGGTGCCAGGGAAGGTTTTGAGGCAGCTCATCTTGGGTGCCTTCATGTGGCATGTACGAAACAACCAGGGATCAGGCACAGCCAGGGTGGGCCCATGAAAGACAGACCCTGCTTGGCCAGCCTGATCTCCTGACAAATGAGTCCCATTTAGTGGATTAGGTAACTAGCTAGAGTTTAGTAAAGCCCTGACATCATTTCCCACAGAGTTCTCCTGGAGAAACTTGCTGCTCCTGGCTTGGATGGGTGCACTGTTCAGTGGGTTATAAACTGTCCTTCTGGCCAGGCCCACAGAGTGATGGGAAAGGGAGTTACCAGTGGTGTTCCCAGGGCTCAGTAGTAGGACTGGTCCTGTTTGACATCTTTATGAATGATCCAGATGAGGGGATTGAGTGTAACTTCAGCAAATTTGGTGACACCAAGTTGGGTTGGAGTGTTGATCTGCTGGGGGCCAGGAAGGCTCTGCGGAGGGGTCTGGACAGGCAGGATCCATGGGCTGAGGGCGATTACACAAAGTTCAACAAGGCCAAGTGCTGAGTCCTGCCCTTGGGTCACAACAACCCCTGCAGCTCCACAGGCTGGGGAAGAGCAGCTGGAAAGATGGAAAAGGGCCTGGGGGTGCTGGTGAACATGAGCCAGGTGTGCCCAGGTGGGCAAGAGGCCAATGGCCCCTGGGCTGTCCCAGCTCTGGGGTGGCAGCAGGGCCAGGGCAGTGNTTGCAGATCTGCTGGAGGGCAGGAAGGCTCTGCAGAGAGATCTGGACAGGCTGGAGCCATGGGCTGATTGGTGTGAGGTTCAACAAGGCCAAGTGCTGGGTCCTGCCCTTGGGTCACAACAAAACCCCTGCAGCTCCACAGGCTGGGGCAGAGCAGCTGGAAAGCTGGAAAAGGGCCTGGGGGTGCTGGTGAACATGAGCCAGGTGTGCCCAGGTGGGCAAGAGGCCAATGGCCCCTGGGCTGTCCCAGCTCTGGGGTGGCAGCAGGGCCAGGGCAGTGTCCGTCCCCTGTGCTGGCACTGCTGGGGCACCTCCAGTGCTGGGGCAGATCTGGGACTCTCCTGACAAGAGAGACCTTGAGGGGCTGGAGCGTGTCCAGGGAAGGGAACAGAGCTGGGGAAGGGACTGGAGCACTAGGAGCAGCTGACGGAGATGTGGGGGCTCAGCCTGGAGAAAAGGAGGCTCAGGGGGGACCTTCTGGCTCTCCCCAATTCCCTGACAGGATGGGGCAGCCAGGGGGGGTCAGGCTCTGCTCCCAGGGACCAAATAAGACACGAGTAAATTGCCTCAAGTTGCACCAGGGGAGGTTTAGTTTGGAGATTAGGAACAATTTCTTCATGGAAAGGGTTGTCCAGC
Source organism: Amblyornis subalaris (assembly GCA_018881555.1). Classification (NCBI taxonomy): domain Eukaryota; kingdom Metazoa; phylum Chordata; class Aves; order Passeriformes; family Ptilonorhynchidae; genus Amblyornis; species Amblyornis subalaris. Next base: position 34,412 of record JACAXG010000206.1, on the reverse strand, counting down.
CTTGGCCCAGCTGCCCAGGGCATTGCTGAAGTCCCCATCCCTGGAGGGATTTAAAAGCCATGTGGATGTGTCACCTGGGGACATGGGTCAGTGGTGGCCTTGGCAGTGCTGGGGAACAGTTGGACTCGATGGTCTTGAAGGGTTTTTCCAACCTAAACAGTTTTCTGAGGATTCTATTGAGGCAATTCTTAGACTGATACTTGAAATGTAACCCTGCAGCCTGAGAGCTTTCTCTTCTCACATTTTCACTCACATGTCCTGACCGTGCATTCAGGATTAGAAGATCTCATAATATTTTGGAAAAATGTAATCCTGACTGTTGACCTTTGCCTGAACTCTGTATTGTTCCTGTGCATTGAGTGGGTTTGGAGCACATGTACCACTCCAGGCTATTTGGGAATCTTTGGAGCAGTTTAAGTTGTCTCAATTTGGTTTGCAGTAGTCTCAGATTTGTACCTGCTTTCCTAGACCATCAAATGCCTGTCTACTCAAGGAAGAAATGTAGAAGCATTTAGGCCAAATCCAGGCAGTTGTAGGAGCTTGAGACAAAGCCTGTGCTACATGATTTGGGATTGCTTTCTTGGACTATTCTTTTTTCTTTTTTTTCTCTTTAATCAGAAAATGTATTCTTTATGTCAAAAAAACCCCTGTGGCCCCTGAGATGGCTGCAGGGCTGGTACAGTTCCAGTAGGGTTTCTAGGAAGGGGCCACAGGTTTTTTTCTATCTCTTCATAAAGCTTATATACATAAAACACTTCAGGACTTTGTAATTTAGGAGACAAGGGAAACCAAGGTCTAATGGTAGCTTTAAACTCAGCTGAGTGACATCAAAAACATGTAATCCTTGAATAATAAGTGATTAGGAGAAAGGACTTGAGAACCACTGGGACAAAGTGGTTGAAATGTGGTGGATCTGATTTAGAATGAAGCTGGCATGACTTTCAGATTAGGGATAGAATCCAATTTGATGACAAAACCCCACACACCGTGCCAGGTAAATCTGCTGCCTCAGCTCTCCAATCCTCTGCCATGACAAACAAACATGAATTTCCCCTGCTTTTTTGGCAGCTTACAGCCAGGAGACCGTGGACACCCTCACGTGCCGTCAGAACCGGGGCTCCTGCTCCTTCGTGCCGTGCTCCGCTCCTCTGGTTGACATCGGGACCTGCCGTGGTGGGAAGCTGAAATGCTGCAAATGGTAAGAGGAATTCCTCCAGGGAAACGCTGCTGCAGCAGCAGCAAACAGAATTACTGGGCTCTTCCCCTTTTCAGCATCAGAGCCCCTTCTCCAGCCCCTCTACACCCTCCAAAAAGTACCTGCTGATTCCCGGGGTTTGTGTGCGGTAACAAAAAGGCAGAGCCTGGTGGGGCTGAAATATTCCAGAGAAAAGGAGAGACTGTTTACATCAGTGACAGGACAAGGGACAATGATTTCAATCTGAGAGTAGGTGTGGATTGGATATTAGGAAAAAGTTCTTCCCTGTGAGAGTGGTGAGGCCCTGGCACAGGTTGCCCAGAGAAGCTGTGGCTGCCCCATCCCTGGAATTGTCCAAGGCCAGACTGGACAAGGCTTGGAGGAACTTGGGATGGTGGAAGGTGTCCCTGGTATCCTGGACCATCAGCAGCCAGAGCTGTGGTGTGTGCTGAGAGGTGGCAGCCACATCCTGCATTTTATCTGGGTTGTCTTGTGGCTGAACACAAAGGGGCCAGCTCACAAAGGTCTCCAGTTGTCTTTAACCCCACGTGTTGCCTTTTGTCTCCAGCAGTCTGAGGTGTCAGGGTATAATTTACTCACTTGGTGGATGAGCTGAGCACCTGACTTTTCTTTGCAGGACACCCAGTTCCTAAATGTGACATCTCACTGACCACTCAGACAAGAGCTCTGGACATCCGAGACATCTCCCACCTTTTGACATCGATGGATGCCATCCTCGGTGCCCTGGGGAACCTTCCCATGGGGGTGAAGGCCCTCAGGAGCACAGGATGATCTGAGGACGAGTTCTTGTACCTCAATAAAGACATTTGCAGCTTCGATTCTAATAAAAGCAAGTTCTTGTGAAACCACGTTGCTGAGACTTGCTCATGTATGTCAGGATGGGTTTTGCTGCTTCTTATTTCTATAAAAATCAGCCTAAATGAATTTTATTTAAGCAAATTAAGTCCATGTCTCATGAAGTCCTGTTAAATCGCCCTGTGTTGAAGTGATTTGTGTGGCAATTTATATATTTACAATTCAGAAGCACTAGAGCTCATTCCTGCTGCCATTCCAGCCCAGGGCACCAGGCTGGGGTTCAGGACAGAGGATCAGACCTCTGCCAGCCCAACCTGAAATGCTGGGAATGACAACACAGGGAGATCCCAAGGTGGCAGAATGCCAATGTTTTTAGAGCTTGAAACTGCCTCACCACAATCACACAATTCTGCTCCCGCTGTCTCTATTTAGTCCAGTATCATCTTCATGGAATTTTATTTCTCTGGATCCTAAACTGGTCAAACTCTTTTTCCCCGCACTGCTCTGTCTGTCTCCATCAGTCTGGAGTCTCAACACCAAGGTATAGACTCATCCCTTCCTTCCTTTCCCCATCCCTAACATTCCTAATGCTAAGGCCAAAAGGATTGGAGACAAGGGCTGACTCAAAGTATCCGTGCTCTCCGTGCCATGAGCTGCTGGAAGGTTTCAGGACCAACACAAGCACTCAACACGATCAGTTTGTGCCAGCTTCCCAGCTTTAATCGCAGTGGGTTTGGAGAATCACGGAATCATGGAATGGTTTTGGTTGGGAAGAACCTTAAAGATCATCCAGTTCCATCCCAGCCATGGGCCGGGATGCCTTACACTATCCCAGGTTGCTCCAAGCCATGCCCAGCCTGGCTTGGAAGTTATTCTTGATCAACTTAATGATGAATAGGACCAGGCCATATTCCTGTCACCACATGGATTTGTTTTCCTCCCATTTTCTTGGATTTTACCGTAAGGCATGTCTCACACTGATTCCAGGCGAGACCCTCCAGAAAAAACACACAGCAAGGCGATTCCTCACAGGGATAAGGAGGTTATTCCTCACAGGGATAAGGAGGTTATTCCTCCCAGGGATAAGGAGGTTATTCCTCCCAGGGATAAGGAAGTTATTCCTCACAAGGATAAGGAGGTTATTCCTCACAAGGATAAGGAGGTTATTCCTCACAGGGATAAGGAGGTTATTCCTCACAGGGATAAGGAGGTTATTCCTCACAGGGATAAGGACGTTATTCCTCACAAGGATAAGCAGGTTATTCCTCACAGGGATGAGGAGGTTACACCTCACAGGGATGAGGATCAAACACAAGTTTGCCAGAGCAAGTTTATTAAAATTTATTGAGATGTGTAGCCTATGAAATAGAAACATTCGAGCTGAGCATTCAGTGTCTGCTGGGGACTTCTGGCTTTACTCACATTTTTGCTGACTCTAAAAGAAAAATAAAACAAAGAATAGCTGTTCTGAGGGCCAAAAGAAGAACTTGTTCTCCTTCCTCTCAAGGGCACAGACTCCTGTATGTTGGTGACCCCTCTGGGATAGATTGACACAATAAAATATTGTGCTGGTTGACACAACAGAATTTCAACAGCAAAACCTTTTATAAAATGAAAAATATTGGTCTTTTCTGGGTGGTTCAAGAATTGCTTTGGAGTTTCTTCAGGTCATTAAGGCTGTTTGTGGAGTTTGTTGTCTTTCTGTTCTTTGTGTTGTGGTGCGTGCATGTATGTGCTAAATGCACATTTTCTGCTCAAAATTCCAGATTTTCCAATGGGATGATGCATCTCTTCAACTGCCAGAAGCTCTGCTTAGCCCATCTGAGTGGACCATGACAGTGGTCGCTAATCATACTGCAAAAAAGGGAAAAAAAAACTTTCAGATTTTGTATTTTACAGGAAAGGATTTAAATAAAAAGCACAGAAGGGATTGAATGAGCTCCAAGGGCTGGTATTCCCGGATCCAGCTCTTCAGTGCTTGGTAGGATATTCACAGTCCTGCTGCTGCTGAATTTTAATCATAAATTGGTTTTCTATTTTACTTTAATAAATTTTAAGTAAATTAAATAAATTAATTTTACTTAATTTCTATTTTTACTTAATGAATTGATTACTCTCTGTACCTGAAGCTTCATACTCGTCTTGGAATCTCTGGTATGGAAAGTAATTTCTGCTGCTCATGTTTTGCTTTTAACATCCCTTGCTACTAATATTGAACAAAGTTTTAGTAAGAGCCTCCAAAAATAAGAGCATCTGCAGCGTTTTACAGCAAAAAAGCAAACAGAAAATGAAATATTAGAATCAGTGGAGGCAGAGTGTAAATCTTCAGGGATGTTTTTTCTTGCAGTTCCATATTGGAGTAAAGATATGGAGTGAACTTTAGGATTCCAGCAAGGAATTTGAGGGGGAAAAAATAAATTAATCATAGAATTAGAGAATGATTTTGGTTTGAAGGGATCTTAAAGACCATCCAATGCCAAGCCCCTGCCATGGAGATCTTTCACTAGACCAGGTACAGCAAATATTTTGGTTTTGTCTAGAAGAGATTTATGCAACTGGAGAAAAAAGTCTTCCAGAACAACGTGACCTTCAGGCTGTTCTTCCAACTATGAGACCAGGCAGATTCTGCAAGGTGGAACACACAGGTTTTTCCCATGAACCTGACCCCAAAATCCCAGGTCTCAGGACAGTGTGCACGTGGAGAGACGTGTCCTTTCAAGCCAGGACTACTCATTACGAGCAGCTTGAACCAGCCAGTGGGAACAGCAGCGAAAAAAGTTAATTTCTGGCTAATTAATTCTCTCTGCCAAAGAGACTTGGCTGTGATCTTTCCCACGAGGCCCTTGAGCCTCATCCTTAATGGTCCTGAGGGAAGCAGTGAGGAAATCCTCAGGAAATCCTACATCTGAGTGCAAAGATAGACTTGTGCTGGGGGAGTTTTGCATCTAAAGGACAGACTGGCTGCATGAAAATGGGTAATAAGTGAGTAATAAACCTCAAGAAATGCCTGGAAACGTTTCAGGTCGGGTTGGATCGGGCTCGGACCAAGCGGATCTCGTTGAAGGCGTCCATGATAATGGGGGTGGGAATGGATGAGCTTTAAAGGTCCCTCCCGACCCAAACCCTCCCGTGGGCGGGTGATCCATCAAATCCCAGACTCACCACGGTCCGACAGCAGGGGATTCCCTGCTGGCAGTGCCCGAAGGGTCTCGAGTGGGGCAGGGGGCAGCGGTCGCTGGCGCAGACCCCCCCGGCCTGTTTGCACTGCGCCTCGGTGTGGGGGGCACGCAGGAAACCTGGGCAGAATTTAAAAATAATCAACCCAAAGTCGTGATTTTCCTTCCCAAAGAAGACCAAGAACAATCCAGGTTACAGCATGGTAGTAATACTCCAGTCTACCTGCAGGCTGGCCACGTCCACACCTTTAAATTCCCTTTTTTTTCCAAACTGGGAGGGTTCGGTGCATCCAATGGGCCCAGCTGGTGTCTGGTCACAGCTAAAGTGTGCCCCACGCACTGGCAGCACTGGTTGGACGTGGGCAAAAGGGACTAAACCCCTTTTTATTTCACTTCTATTATTTCTGTTCCTATTTCTATTTTTATTATTTCTATTCCTATTCCTATACCTATTCCTATTTCTTCTTATTTCTATTTCTATTTTTCATTTCTATTTCTAATTCTATTTCTATTTTATATTTCTATTCCTATTCCTATTTCTACATGTCTATTTCTATTTCTACTTTTTTTTTTCCCCATACTCACAATTTTCCCTCTGCGCTTCCTTAGATTTTATTTAACTCTTACCTGAAGTGCCGTGGAGCATCAAGAGGAGAACAGCAAAGAGAAGGGAAAAGACCTTCATGGCTGAATTCGGCGCCACCAAATACAACAGGTGCTAAGAAAAATTCAGAAAGAAGTCATTAATTTAATCTGCATTCGTCATCACCCAGCACAAACACTATTTGTGATATATAAGCAATTTGTTAATAAAAATTGTCATTTATGCAATGTTTATAAATATTCTAGAATAAATCTTTAGAAATAATAAATTTTAAGGAAATATATATTTGAAAGCACACTGCATAAGATTGAGAAAATCCATTTATGACTATAAAATTTAAAGTAATTAAATTATTATTGCAATTTTTTCATCCATCAACTACAGTGATAATGTACACTAGCTCCAGTGAAGACCCCTGTGTTTAAATCCAATATATCCTGAGGTTCAAAAATAAAAAAAAAAGAAATTTAATTAATTTCCTCAAAATTTTATCTAAGTTTTATAGCATAAGCAAGCTTTCCATAGGTCCCTTTTATTACTTTTAAGTAACACTGCTGCACACACAAAATCATCGTTATTTCCATTTAGAATTTTTTCAATTTTTATTGGAGCAACCCTGCAGGGTTTGGCTGGGATGGAGTCAACTTTCTTCCTGGCAGCCCAGGAAGTGCAGTACTTCGTGCTCCCAGAAAGTCACTCAATGAATAAAATGGCCATTTTAATTAATATTCATGTATTTTCTTTCAGATACGTGCAAATAACTTAAGCCTTTTCAATTTCTCTGAAAATAAACACTCAGAAGCTTTAATTATTCAAATAATCATCTTTTTTGTAGCTTAAAAAGTGGGAATAAGCCCTTGAAAATGTCTTTACAGAAGATCTAAGGAGCCATCCATGCCCCTTGGAAGCCCTGAAGTCTCTCTCCACCATCATTTCTTGCTGCAGATTCCAACTACTTTTTAAAAATAATACAAAATAATCTAATAATTAATAAACACCATCACTGACTATAATAACCAGCCAAATGCATTACAGAAATATCAAGCACTGACCACTTCAGATGCTTAATTAGGATTTAATTAAGCTGCAATATTCTACATCCTGGAGGATGAATTTCTTTTTAGAGGAGCAACAAATATTATCAAAAATTATGTGATTTTTCCTCCTCTTTGGTTGAAACTGGTGTGAAAATTGCACCTTCAGCTCACCCAAGGGGACCTGAGGAGAGGGGCCAGTGTGTCCTGCCTGGGGTATCTTCACAGGGTGAGGTTTTGCCCCAAAACAACTGTTTTTATATATCCTGCTGGTGACCGAGCCACATCCCAGCTGGCCAAGGACATGGAGTGGTCACAGCAATTCCCAGCAGCTGAAATGTCAGCTGAAATGTCAATTCCCAGCAGCTGAAATGTCAATTCCCAGCAGCTGATGGGGGATGGTGACCGCTTGTGGACTCACTCCCCTTTCCCTGGCACAGGCGTTGGCTCTTCCCAAAAGGACCTCACACCGCCCCAGTGTGTGCCCAACACGTCGATCCCGGTGGAAAAGCGTCCTGGGACACACAGGTTGGGGTCCAGGGGGGGCCTAATCCTGCAGGGCCGTCTCTGGAGCCTGGCGATACCTCCACAGCTCCACAAGAGCCTAAATTAGGGAAACTCACTTTTTGTGAAAGCCAAGTGAGACCTCTCTGTGTTCATAGAATCACCTGGAATTGTTTGGGTTGGAAGGGACCCTAAAGATCATCGAGTTCCACCGCCTGCCATGGCCAGGGACACCTTCCACTATCCCAGGTTGCTCCAAGCCCCATCCAGCCTGGCCTTGGACACTCCCAGGGAGGGATGGGGCAGCCATAGCTTCTCTGGGCAACCTGTGCCAGGGCCTCCCCACCCTCACAGCCAAGAATTCCTTCCCAATATCCCATCGTGAGCCCAGATGTTGTGTTTTCATGGTTATATCACAAAGATACCAGGAAAATCCCCCAACATTCCACCCACCCAGGTCACTTGCCTCCCAGAAGATGGCAATGAAGAGCTAATGCTGAAATTCCCCTCCTGCCGCCTTCTTCAGTCAAGAGTATGGAAATTATTGTGACAGCGGGGTTTTATGGTTTTATTTCCTTAATTATCCTGATGTCTCCTGATTCCCAGCACTGATATGTGAGTGACTGATGTTTTCTGACAGGCCAGAGTCACAGCCCTGCCTGTTTTTCAGTCTGCTATGGACTCCAGTGATGGACAAGAAACCAGTCACTGCTCGCAAAATCACATTGACAGGATTTGAGGAAACTACCTGAAGCTGAGTTGGGCAGGTTTAGGTTGGATATCAGGAAAAGGTTCTTCCCCCAGAGGGTGGTCGGGCACTGAACAGGCTCCCCAGGGAATGGTCACAGCACCGAGACTGTCTGAGTTTGAGAAGGGTTTGGACAATGCTCCCAGGCACAGGGTGGGATTGTTGAGGTGTCTGTGCAGGGCCAGGACTTGGACTTGATCCCTGTGAGTCCCTTCCAGCTCAGGATATTCCATGATTCTGTGATATTGAGCCTAATAAGAACAGAGGTAAGTCCAGGGAGAAGTGTGGAATTCCTTTTGCCTTGGCAGCAGGAGACAGCCAATGAGTTCCTGCGGATGATGGACGCATTTAATTCCCTCAGAAATCATTAGAGTCTGTGTCACAAATGCCTGAAATCCTATTACTTGGCCCAAAATGTATGATACGAAAAACCCAAATAGGTGCTTTAACCACCCAGAAAGACACAGCTATTTAAAATCCCATTCCTGTATGATTTAACAGATGGAAATGGTATATGTGCTTTGTAACATTTGTTTCTATTATTTGGATTTTGATTTTGTTCTTTAAAAAAAACCCACAAAAGCTTAAATAATCGAGTGATGAAATGTAAAGAGGTATAAATAGACACTGTGAATATTAAATGCATAAATGAGTTCTTAGAGGCACAGAGCTCTGAGCTGAGATTTTGGGGTCACCTCCTGAAAAGGAGCTTGAAATAGGATAAAATCATTCTTTCTTCCTGTTTTCCACTTTGGGCCTGTGTCACCTGCCCAAAATGGCACAAAACGGATCTAAGCTCAAATATGAATCAGGACTGGGATAAGATCTTAAACTAATTGATTTATTTGTTGTTATACTTGATGGCAAGCTTACTTTAAATACCTTTAATACTATAATTAAAATCTTATTTTATTTCCTATGTAGTATTATTGACTCTAAGCATTGTTTTGGCCACTCAGGATTACAAAAGTGACACATTTCCCTAACCTGTTTCTTAGCAGTTAAACACATGTAATTAAAGAACAATTATTGCAAATCAATCAATATTGTATCCTGAAAGCATTTTGATGGCTGAATGTCTTATTCAGTTCCTTTTCCCTGGGGTACTGCAAAGGATACTGTGATATAAATGTATATATATTTGTATGGTATATGTATGTATACATAAATAATCTATAAATATTCTAAGAGAAATAAAGGCTGAATTTTCTAAACTGCTTTATATTTCATCATGAAGGGCATGCAAGTAGAAAAGAATAATCCAGATAGTCTAATCCATTATTTTCTCAGGAATAGTCAGGATATTAATTTAAGTAATTTTTTATTTAAAGTTAGACATATTCTATAATGATATTTTTTTACTCTCTCATTTCTCTACATCCTTCCTAGCAAACTCACACTAACACAGATATATTTATATATAAAATGTTATTATAAACATGTGGAAGAACTCTTCTAAATCCCAGTTGATTTTTTTATCACTCAGCACATGACAGACTTTGTTCCCTGAGAACGTCCAGGGCTCAATTCCTTCGCTCACACTTTGACAAGGGCTGCCTACGACGTCCCTGTGTCCCAACCCTTCTCCCTGCCTTGGTCTCCTCTCTCCTGTTCCTTGTCCACCAGCCCCAGGAGGAGATCTCAGAGCACCCCAAGTCGATTTAGATGCTGGTGTGAAGTAAACCCTGTGTGTCCATAGGTCACCCCAGCTTACCTGTGACAATGGGATGTCCCCAGACAACCTGAAGCCATGAGGATCCTTCACCTTCCCTCTGCCATCCTCTTCCTCTGGCGTCCTCTGTGCGAATGACAGGAAGGATGAGAGACCTTTGGTACCGTTGCCCAACGCTTGTCCTCACAGCACCTCCACAAAAAATGGCATGAAATCCATGCGGGAACGGCCCTGCTGTCCAGACAGTGGCCTTGGACAGCCCCGTGGAAGCCTGCCCGGGCCTGACTTGGCCAAAACCTGCCAGGAAATCCCATTTTCCCTCTGGGAATTGCAGCTGTCCCGCTGCAGAGACCCCCCAGCTCAGAGAAGGCACAAGCAAACACAGAGTTTGCCAGCTGCTTCCAAAGCCCTGGAAACACGAGGATAAAAGTGCTGCTTGGGGAACTGGAGAGCAAAAATTCAGCTTTATGTGTCTAGAGCAGCAGTAATATGTCCCTGATTGCATTGCAGAGCCATGATTTATCCCATGTGGAGCTTGTCCAGCTGGAAACAAACTCTAGATTTAGATAAATTGAAGGTGGACATCTGAGCTGCCATTTATTCAGGACACTCAACAGCTCTAAAGGTGATATATCTTGAGGAAGATATTCCAAGCACTGAGAGTTCTTAAAATCCACATGGAGTCCCACAGCCCATTCCTGTCCTCTTCCTTACCCAATTCTGGCATCCCTCCTAGGCAGCAAGGGTTCTGGTTCTCCTGGCTTCTTGGTCCAGAAGATCTCTAAAGCACCACAGCAGTCACCAGGGGAAGCTGGTGACATTGCCAGTGATTCTTTTCTAGGGAAGGAGGGGAAATTTTTCCCTGTGTGAGTGGTGAGGCCCTGGCACAGGTTGCCCAGAGAAGCTGTGGACTCCCCATCCCTGGAAGTGTCCAAGACCAGGTTGAACAGGACTTGGAGCAACCTGGGATAGTGGAAGGTGTCCCTGCCCGTGGCAGGGGGTGGAATGAGGTGATCTTTAAGGTCCCTTCCAACCCAAACCATTCCATGATTCTACACCTAAGGAGCCCACAGGATCAGAGGGAGCAGTCATTGCACGCTCCCAGCTATTTCACATAACCCTGTGGTCTAACGTGTCTTGCACAAACTCGGATGGTCTGAGATGGGTTGCACAAAGATCAGGGGCCCTGTGGTGAAAGCAGGCTCCAAGTGGGCCTCCCTTTCTCACTGGAAGCAGCAAAACGCAGGCTGGGAAAGGGTTTATTTTCATTGGCCCATGACTGCGGTGGCACATCCCCAACCCTTTATAGGCACGTTTGGGGCTGGCGCACCCACGGGAGAACAGACGGAAGTGGCGCTGATCCTCCACCTCCTCCTCGGTAACTCTGCCTGGTTTGGAGAGCCACCCTCACCTCTCCATCTTTATACACCTCTTTTCCTCTCATCAATCTCAAATCTCTGCCTTGATTAACTCCTTTCCTTTTCTTCACTCCAACAAGTGCGCCCTGTGTGTACGTGTTCCAGAGAACCATGGGTTGGCTGCTTGCAGGGCTTCCAGAAGGACACTGGGTTTGCTGACCTCCAAGAGGAACAGAGACCTGGAGACCTTCCCTCGAGGCATCAGAGACAGAAGTGTCTGGTTTCCTCCAGAAACAGACACCCAGCCAGCTCAGCAGCTGAGCGCTTCATTTTCAGCCGCATATCTGGCCTGAATGCAGGGACATTTTTTATAAGTTTCCACCTTAATTAATAGTGAAAAATACAAATGTCTTTTATTAGACTTGCCTAAGGATTATGCTTGGCTCATTCTCTGCACTCTTTGTGTGCTTCAGTATGTTGAAGGGGAATAATTTGTGGGCCTGCATTGGTACCAGAGTAACCTGCCTGGCGTTGAACAGATCTGGGATATCTTTTTTTCACTGCAGTAAAACCAATATTTAAAAGAGAAACAAAACTAAAAAAATAACACCAAAACGCTATGGAATCCCAGAATAACTTAGATTTGAAGATAGTCCAGGAGTTTTTAGTCTGAATCTGTGCTCAAAGCACGATAATTTGGTCAGTTTGCTTAGAGATGCATTCCTTGAAATTGTTAATATATCCAAGGATGAAGTTTTCACTCTGTTCTTTGCCCAGATCCACTGGATTTTATAAATTTTGGCTTTGCTGTCTCAGTGTACATTTTTAAGTAGTTGCTGATCTCCCGGTCAGGAGAGGATATTCTGTCCAGTGTTGTTCAACCTTGTGCTCTCTGCTCATCCCAGGTAAGGAACTCACACCCAGCTGTGGCCATGAGGATCCTCCACACACTCCTGGTTGTCCTCTTCCTGATGCTCCAAGGGGCTGCAGGTGCGGAGTGAGGGGAGTGGGGAAAAGGAGTGCCTCCACTTCTGCTCACTTTCATGCTCAGTGCCTCTTCTCTTTCTGCTGTGCAGGACAACATGTGTTTCCCAGGCCAGACAATCCCTGTGCGACCCAGAATGGACACTGCTTCCCGGGGATATGCCGTCGCCCGTATTACTGGATTGGAACGTGTAGCAATGGATATTCTTGCTGCAGAAAGTAGGTAGAAGCGCAGGGATCGCTGTGGGAATGGCTCATGTCCTCCTTATCTCTTCTCCAGAGCAACATCTCGGAGGCACAGCTCCTGCCACCATCCTGTCCCACATCCCCAGTGCCAAGCCTGCTGTCCTAGAGGGGGAATTCATATCCCATAGCAGCCTCTGCTCTGATGACACGAGATAGGGAGAACATCTCTGCAGAAAACCTACGGGTGGGTAGCCTGAGACTCTCTCTTCTTCACCATGCAGGGGTTGGAGTAGCTGAAAAATCCCTGGATTCTCCTTGGAAATCCTTCCTGCTTCTACTGAACAGCTTCTGAATCGTCCTGATCCCGTAGCTCCTGGTGGCACCAGTTCCTGCTGCAATGAACAGCTCTCACAATCTTCCCTTGCAGTGAAGCAAACATCATAAATATGAACCAGGCAACACTGTGGAAAATATTTCTTTCCCCTCGTTTAATAAAATCAGTTATGGTGGCATTCATGTGGTTGAACCCCGGGTGATTCTTTTGTAGGGAAGGAGGGGAAAATTTTCTCTGGGAGGGTGGTGAGGCCCTGGCACAGGTTGCTCAGAGAAGCTGTGGCTGCCCCATCCCTGGCAGTGTCCAAGGCCAGGTTGGATGGGGCTTGGAGCAACTGGGGATAGTGGAAGGTGTCCCTGACCATGGCAGGGGGGTGAAACAAGGTGATCTTTAGGGTCTCTTCCAACCCAAACCATTCTGTGATTCCGCAAATAAGGAGCCCACAGGATCAAAAGGAGCAGTTCAGTCTCAAAGTGGACCTTCCTTTCTCATTGAAAGGAACAAAATATGGGCTGGAATCTGTGTTTCTATCTCTTTTTCCCTGCCCTCATGGCCCAGCAGTGTAGGTAAAGCCAAGATATCTCCAGATGCTTCCTTCAGAGGGCCTGGAGGCATCTGGGAAATTTCAATTCTGAGTGGACCTTACGCAAAGGAAAACCAGGAACATTTTACATTGGCAACACAAACCAGGAAAAAAAAGAATGTAAAAAAACATATTTCCAAAAGTTATGGATGTTCAACATAGTGACTGGGCTGTTACCTCCTCAAAAGCAGTTGCTGAACATTCCCAGAGCAGTGCCCAGTGGAATATGTTACCAAACTGAGATGGTTTGGACTTCTAATGACTTTCTGGGTGGGTTTGGAGAGGTGCCAACATATTTTAAAAAACCTCTGGAGGGTCAATGCTGGCTCTGTGAGAGACATAGCTGCCACTTGTGCTCTTCTGCAGAATTAATGCTCATGGCTCTTGTTGCAAAACACCTCCTCATGCAACGTTTCTAGATTTCTTCTGTCCCTACTGTTACTTTTACACTTATTTCTAACAATCTTATTGCAAATGTCTGTGAAAAATCCATAGAGAAGTCTCTCTTTATTATCTATGAAGGAAGAACAGTGAAAACAGCTTGGACTTTGGTATTTCCTTTTAGGACATCTGAAATTTGGTGAGATCACTCCTGCCATTTTTCTCTGGAAAAATCTGATCAGTTTACAGAGGTTCTTTGGAATTTAGAAACTTTGGGGTACGTGGCCTGTGCCAGGGAGCTTTGGTCACACACACATCACTGCCAGTGACAGTGTCGCCCTTAAACCACAGTGTGGTCTTGCCCTGGTGCCTTTCATTATCTGTCATGTCAAAAGAGAGATTGACCCAGAATTGTTCATGCAGATGTTATCTCATCATTTACAAAAAATAACTGCATAATCATTCAAGTCTTGAGCTTGATTAAATACATTTTGTGTACAGTTTGAAGCATTTTAATTAGGGGTAACACTACTGAAAGGCCTCCCTAATATTTGCCATAATTTTTTTCAAGAGAAAACCACTAGGCCCAGAGTTGGAGATTCTAATTTTTGCTCCCAATTGCCTCATCTTCTGTGCTAGATACAAACTCCTAAGATGGAGATAAGATCCTCCTTCCTCTCTGGAAAGTGATCTTGGCAAAACTACCCAAACATCTTGATCTAAAAAGATCTGAAAGATATTTCTTCTCCAGACACTCCACAGCCTTTTTGTGAGGACATTTCCCTTTATAGTTCATCCCACCTGCCTCAGGCACAGCAGCTCCTCAGCACTGTATTATTACACAAAATGCTGACCCCATCATAATGTCTGAAATTGTCTGATTGTCTCTTGCTCAGAGGAACAGGAGCTGCAGATGAGGATAGAAAGATTTTCCACCCTAAGAGCCACAACTCAAAATCTTGCTGAGGCCTGCCCAAGGTGCTCCATCCCTCCTCTGCTTCTCCCTTTTGATGGCAGCAGTGATCTGATCCTCCAGATCACTCCACTGTGATCGTGGAGAATTTATATTAAACAGTGTCAAGGATGCTCAGTGGTAAAGCCAAGCCCTTGGCGTTACTTGCACACAGGATCTTACAGACAATAAAAATTAACGATGCACCTTTTTTTCCTCGAGGAATTGGGTTGAGTAACAGCAACTGTTGGCAAGTGAACCACAAGCACTTGGCAAGAGGTGAAGCAACTGCAACTTTTGCAATTTTATTCCCTCCATTTCTCAGTTTAATGGCCAGATGTTGACAGACGTGCCAGAAATTCAATTATTATTTTTTCCTACTGAAAAAAAACAGTTCATAAAAAAATATGTAGAGAATAAAAAGCTGTGTCAGGGTATGCTTTTAAGGGAAATCATTTGTAGGCACGTTTTCACATGCATAGAGATAGTTTCTGTACATTTCTGTGTACCTGTATGCTTGGACAGGGCTCTGAGCCACCTGATCTAGTTGAAGATTCCCTGCTCACTGCAGAGGACTTGGACAAATTGACCTTTAAAAAATCCGTTCCAACTCAAACTATTCTATGGTTCTACTTCAAAATGTAATATCGAGGTATTGAAAAAATTACCTCACTAGTAACTAAACTGCTGAGCCAGTCAGCAATCAAAATATTTCAGTTTAATTTTGATCCTAAAGGTTCTCTAAGACATGGTGTCATTTGCAGAGGTCCTGGTCAATTAGAAACACCAGTCACTGAAATTAGAAAATGTGTCATTACCTATCATGATGTACTTCATATGTCATGTTAAAATACTGCATGAACAATAGTTGTTTGTTGACTGAAGGGAGGTTTAATGAAAAATATCATCCGAAAAAACATTTCATGTCTTAGAATCATAGAAACATGGAATGGTTTGGGTTCTAAGGGACCTTAAAGACCATTTCATTCCAACCTCCCTGATGTAGACAGAGACACCTTCCGCTATCCCAGGTTGCTCCAAGCCTTGTCCAACCTGGCCTTGGACATATCCAGGGATGGGGCAGTCACAGCTTCTCTGGGCAACCTGTGCCAGTGCCTTACCACCCTTACAGGGAAAATATTTCCCTAATATCTCATCTAACTTTGCCCTCTGGCAGTGGGCAGCCATTTCCCCTTGTCCTGTCAGTATCTGCCCATATAAAAAATCCCTCTCCCTCCTTTTTATAATCTCCCTTTAGGTAGTAAAAGGGGCTCTAAGGTCTCCCTGGAGCCTCCTCTTCTCCAGGCTGAACAAGCCCAGCTCTCTCCGTCTCCTCACAGGAGAGGTGCTCCATCCATGCAGAAATTGGCTGCTGCTTCCCATGGCAGAAGCAGCAGAGGTGAACAGCTGGCAGGCTGAGAGCAGACAACCAAAAAAATGAATGCTCATCTAAGGCGTAGTATGGGTTTGGAATTATCAACTGAAGGTCCTGTGGAGGCCAGAAAAATCAATCAGACTCCTGGGAAAAAAAACTCAATCAGGAGTTTTGGAGCCTGAGGGTCCAGAGATATCCTCTGACCCTGGATTTGCCTAAACTTACATATTTCCCATCAGCTGAGAGGGTGTCCAGGGACATAACCATGATGTACTCACTTATTTCAGTACATTTTATTTTATTCAGGCATCCTCAGTGGCTGCTGGCCAAGAAGCCAATGGAGATTTGTTTCAGTTCCATCTATCCATTCTGCGTTCTTTTATTCTGTGTTTGTGGAACAGAACGTTAACTGGG
The DNA here is from genome assembly GCA_018881555.1 of Amblyornis subalaris. Classification (NCBI taxonomy): domain Eukaryota; kingdom Metazoa; phylum Chordata; class Aves; order Passeriformes; family Ptilonorhynchidae; genus Amblyornis; species Amblyornis subalaris. The sequence continues at coordinate 18,096 of JACAXG010000206.1, read as the reverse complement.
ATCACAGGGAACACACAGATGCTTTGCATTGCAATGTTTTAAGTTGCTCCTAAGGAGGGTCAGTTCAGCCTATGTCCCAAGATGTTTGACACACACCCTGGTGGGTTAACGTCTCTTACACAAACTGGAGTGTCACAAGAGATATTGCATGAATAACCCAGGATTTTCCAGGAAAAAAACTCCGACAGGTTCGGAGAGAAGTCCTGTTTTATCATGGGGAAGTGAAAAGCAGCTGGTTTCTGGTTGGATTAGATGCCACCTAAAAAAAAAGGGCAGTCTTTGGATTGGTTCAATGCACATCTGAGAAGAAAAAGCACTTGAAGTCTTCTTTGGGACTCACCTTATAAAAGAGGAGCTCAGCCCCACAGCCAAAGTCCTCTGGAGGGAAGGGACCACGAGCAGGTCTTGTTTGGCTTCAGGGCTCACCTGATACCGGGTAACGTCTCAGTCCTTTTCAGTCTTTCTTTCACTGTCAGCTTTTGTCTTTTCCCTCGAAAATCCAACCCCGAAATCCAAACCCTCAAACCTCCGCGTTATTAACTTTAATTTGTATGTTACTAAAAAAGGTAAATTTAAGTTTTCAGAAAATCGCAGAGGTTGAATAAGTAGATAAAATATGTGCTAATACCTAGAATGCTTTAATAAAAGTCCTCTGCTTAAGAACTCCTAGGAAAAATAAATATTTGGTTGGGCCAGGTTACTTCAGTGAGGTCTGTAGTCCAGAGAAATTGGTGGTCTCTTCAATGGAAATCTATATATCTATAACTATATATCTCCACTAAATATATTGTCTTTGACTATTAAACATATTATAAATAGTTATATAATATTTGCATAATGCATAATAGGTATAAAATGGTATATTTATGTATTTTAATATAGTATATAATATGTATTATATATATTGTATTTTTTATCTATGTCTCTACATTAAGACCCTTATTTCATTTTTGGAATTGTTAACTTTGTCTCCTTATTTCTCCCGATATTTTCAAATATATAGAAACTTGTGTAAACATCTAATACTAATTTTGAGGCACTTTTGGGCCACCCTCTATCAATTCTGTTTGCAGCAATAGGACATTTCAGCACAATCTCATTTCTCTTCTTTAGAACATAATTTATGACAGATCAGAACACTCCCTAATGCCAAGATTTATGACATTAACTGCCACTTCTTTATCCATAGGCCCCCTTCCAGGCTATCTCAGCCCATAAAGCTATCTTATCCTATAAAGCTAATCCTGATATTAATTTAAACTCTTCCAGTGAAGGCATCACGTTTGCTTTTCAAATTTTCTTTTCAAATGGGAACTCATTTGATTGTACATTTCCATTCTAGAACTGCTGAAGACCAAGGCTGAAGATTTTGAGCAAATTTATTTCAGCTGTTATTTCTTGATAAATTTTAACATTGCAAAATACACTTTTTTTTTCCTGAAATTTGTAAGTTTGACTGTATTATCACCTCATTTTGCTTAATGTTGTTCATTTACTAGAGAAAGCCACTTAGCTAAAAATAAAGTTATGATTACAACCCTGGAAGTGTCCAAGGCCAGGCTGGATGGAATTTGAACAACCTGGTCTAGTGGAAGGTGTCCCTGCCCATGGCAGGGGGTTGGAACCAGATGAGCCTCAATCCTCCTTCCAATCCAAACCATTCCATGATTCCATGATTCCATTCTGCCTAAGGACTATTTGCAAAATGGAGAAGAAATCTGAGCAACCAAACTATGAAAGCAACTTCAAGACCACATGTCCTGAAAACATCTTGCCCCCCACAGCAGTCATATGGGTCTTACTGGTTGTTTTTAAAAGCTTGAAGAAGAAGGTCATAGAAATGTCATTTTTATTAACACAGGGTTGGTGTCGCTCAGAAGCCTGCAGATCCCAGGGATTGTCTCACATCTTTCTTGGTCCTTTTCCCCACAGTGCCACAGCCAACCCACAGCCATGAAGATCCTTTATCTGCTCTTTTCTCTCCTCTTCTTGGCGCTCCAGGTTTCTCCAGGTAAGATGGGAAAGGGATGCTGGAAAGGGATTTTTGTGCACCTGAAGTAAAATTCCCAGCACATTTTCACCACTTTTGTTTAAAACTGCTGGAATGTCAGCAGTCAGGAATTAATCGAACAGCCCAGTGCTTGTGCTAGGCCTGCTTTGTAACCTCAGCTCCTACATGGCCTTTCGAAACAGCCAAAGGTGTTGAGGCAAAGGTGGCTCAAGGAATGGAAAACCCTTTGACTGCAATTCCCTGCCCTGCAGAGCGAGGTGGAAGGAAATATTTTGTTCTTGTTGCAGGTTTATCTTCACCCCAGAGGGAAATGCTTTTCTGTAAAAGAGGGAGCTGTCACTTTGGGGGATGTCCCATCCACATGATTAAAGTCGGAAGCTGCTTTGGGTTCCGCTCCTGCTGCAAATTGTGAGTTTGATGTTCACCGAGGCTCATCTGCAGGACAAGCAGAGAAATACTAAATATTTCACCTGTGTCCTAAATCCCAAGGTGTTAATGAATATTTGAATTAGATATAAGGGGAAAAAAAGCTATTATGCCATGAGGACCGTCAAGTGTTATGCATTCACTCAAGTGTCACACGTGGTTCAAGAAGCATTTGGACGATCCTGTCAGGCACATGGTCGGGGTTTGGGGTTGTCCTGTGCAGGGCCAGGAGTTGGACTCAATGATCCTTGTGGATCTCTTCCAAGTCAGGATATTCTATGATTCTGTGATTCTTTGAACCCCAGTAAACTGAGCTCCACAGTGCTCTCTCTCCTGATTTGTGCACCAAGGTCTGCTCCAGCAAGAAGGATAAAATAGCACCAGAAACATCAGCCTTGTGCTGTCTCAGCTCTGTTTGATCCCTTTACAGCTCCTGTGCCAGAGCAAAATACTCAGGTTTGGTATTTGTGGAACTGGGCTGCTGTGCTGGGTGGGTGACCACAGGTCCCTGAGTGCCACCAAGTGTGTGCAAAAAGGGCCACAGCGTTGTAAAAATAAATTATCATCTGAAAAAGAGCCTTCTATTTTCCCTCAGGAATGAATGCATTCACCCCAGGATCTAGAGATATCAGTTTAATTCCTTGCTTTCCCTGAAACCATAGGGAAACACTCTCCTTACTCACAGGTGTGATGGCACAGAGCTGTCCCAGTGTGACTACACATGGCATTGGCTATTTGGGAAAGAATTTGTATCCAAGAGGAAAATATGTATGGAGTGAGAGTGAATAGGGAGGGAATATAAGCAAAAGGAAAATCTGAATCTTTTTTTTTCTTTGTGCAGTCCATGGAATCTAAAAGACGCTGATGAACCATTCATTGAAGAGCAATGAAAGTTTCTCCTGAACACAGGAATTTGCTTGGAATGTCCTTACTCCTAAACCCACTGGATCTTGCTGCAAGGCTTCACACACCTTTCATTTCCAATGCAAAAGGCTTTATGACATGAAGTAAATCCAAATGTATTCTGCATTGTTGCCCTCCTTCTAAATAAATTGTTGTTGCTTAGCATTGGTCACTGAAACATGCACTGAACGTGGGTCCTGATCCTGCCTGGGCTTTGACACACAAACCCCAGAGCACAACAATTTACAGCGCCAACTGCTTCTTAATTTGAGCTTTTCTGAGCCAAACAGGTGTCCAGGGCTACACAGACCTTGACCTGCAGTGCCTAGAGAAAGCCTGGCTGCAAGAACTCAGCTTCCCTCTGTGGGAATGTGTTCGGAGGCCAAAATCCTTTTTTTCATTACTGTGCAGAAATCTCTTCTTGGGAAAACAGGAATGGTTAAACTCCTTCACTCCCCACCTGGAGGCCCTGGGCCCACTGTAACCCTCCTTGCCACAGACCCTCCTGGGAGCTGTGCTGCTCCACGCCCCATCCCACCACACTGCAGAGAGGCACTCCCTGGCCCTCATGAGCACTTGGGATGATCCCACGGGACACCTCAAAGAGACCTTTGTGGACCTTAGAGGAAAACAGATCTCCCGGAGGGGCAGTCTGGGTGCCCCCCAAGGTGACATCACAAAGGGATCCCATGGATCAGATGGGTGACCTGGGTAACCCTGCAAGGTGGGAGCTGGGGGTCTTCACCCACCTGGACACAACCTGAGGTTGGAATGGCTCCCTTCTGCCAAGGCTGACCCCACCCTCTCTGCAAAATGCCTCCATGAAAATTATCCACTGACATGTGTGTTCATAGTGAGTGGCTCTGGTTCTACTGCTAAAGACTCCTCTGTCCCGGGAGGCCATCCTGGCCGATTCCAAATTTCCAGCTGGATGTGCAGCACTTGGCAGAGATGCCAGGCTTCTGTCTATTGGCATTTCCTTCCATCCTGTTTCACTGGGTAACATAATCCAGCTCTCATTTCAGAAGAAGATGCCTCTATGCTGCCACTTTATTTCTCCAAAACACATTAAAACATCATTAAAGAAATGTTTCAGATTTGTCTCAGGGCGATGTTTTGGCAGCAAAACTCTGCCCAGTGATGGAGTTAGGGAGCAGAAGGCTCCAAAGAGGTTTCATTTTCTTTTACTCAAAAAGCAGACTCGTACATACCAAAAGGTACAGCACAGACATGGAGATATCTGGGGGTGTTCAGCCTGGAGAACGGAAGGCATTGGGGAGAACTTAGAGCCCCTTCCAGTGCCTAAAGGGGCTCCAGGAGAGCTGGAGAGGGATTTGGACAACAGCCTGGAGGGATAGGAAAAGGGGAAATGTCTTCGCACTGCCAGAGGGCAGGGTTAGATGGGATATGGGAAGAAATTGCTCCCTGTGAGGGTGGTGAGGCCCTGGCACAGGTTGCCCAGAGAAGCTGTGGCTGCCCCATCCCTGGCAGCGTCCAAGGTCAAGTTGGATGGGGCTTGGAGGAACCTGGTCTCCAGGAAGGTGTCCCTGCCCATGGCAGGGGATGGAACTGGATGGTCCTTAAGGTCCCTTCCAACCCAAACAATTCCAGAGGTGATTCTGTGAGTCTATAAAGGAAAGACTCAGTTTCCCAAAGACTGGGCTGGTGCTGGCATCTGCACCCAGCAGTTCCTGTGCCTATCCCAAAGATTTCCCATCCCTGTGCTGCCCAGCCCGSGTGCCGCTGTGCCGCGGGTGTCACAAGAGCTGTTGCATGGGGACAACGGTGCCGATTGCAACAGCCCCAGGAGGCACCTCAGCCCCTGCCCCTGCAGCAGGGAGGGACCAGGGGCAGCCCCAGCACCCCCACGCACATGGGGCACTCTCGGGTTGGCCCAGGCCRCTTGTGGCAGCAGCAATAAATGCATGTCCCACCCTCTGGGCTGCAAAACCAGCAGGCTTTGGGCACTGGGATACTCCCTGATCTTGACTCCGGACACAAGTGATTCCACATCGGATTGGTACAGCCTTTGCTGCCTTGGTGTGCTGTGAACCAACACCTTCATCAGGTGGGTCACTGGGGAGTCACTTCCAGGCCAGCAAGACACTTCCCTGCCCTCTGCCTGCTCCCTGGGTCGCTGCTGCACAGGGAGAGGGGGGTCTGCTTGCTGGGAATCCTGGGAATGGTCTGGAGTTGAGGATGGGCACTGCCAAGCTGAGCTGGGAAGATTTCTATGACCTCAGGAAAGCAGAGGTGACTGTGCAGCATGTTTGGGCAGCCAGCTTTGGGCTGGCTAGGTTGGTGGAGAGCCCTGGATAAGTCTTCATTTAGCTTGGAATYTCTACACACAAGAATTCTTCTAAATTCTTCACCTGCTCTGGTTCTTGGTGTGTTCCCTCTGCAGCTCCCTGAAGCCCAGGACCGGGATCTGCCATGAAGATCCTCTACCTGCTCTTCCCCTTCTTCCTCCTGTTGGTCCACAGTGCTGCAGGTGAGAGGGAGAGAGGGGACATGGCTGAGGTGTGAGCCCCCAACAGTGGGGTTTTCCACGTCCTGGGAAGTGACAGAATTTCTCAGATATTTGTAACATTTGGGAGGGATTTGCTCTGATGAAGGTCTGGGCAGCAGAGGATCAAGTACAGCAATTCCTGTAGCTCCTGCTGGTCTTTCCCTATGTCTTTTCCCACATGCACACATTGCTGCAGGAAAAATGAGCTCTGACTGGAGAGTTTCAGATGTKGGGTTTRGTGCTCAGTTCCCATAGGAGACTGGGACTCAGAGCCAGCACAGCTCCTCTGGAACCAGACACATTTTTTATAGTTATGCCATACTAACTTTGACCTCGTTCACTGTGCAGGATCCTCCTTGGCTCCAGAAAACAAGCAACAATGTAAACGAGAAAAAGGGTACTGTGGATTTCTGAAGTGCTCTTACCCCTTTGTCATCAAGGGAAAATGTTCCAGGTTTTTCTATTGCTGCAAAAGGTAAGTTTTGGAATTGCAAAAGGTAAGTTTTGGTATTACAAAAGCTTCTGCCACAGCAGGAGCTGTTCAAGGGCCCCTAAATATCTAAAGGCTCAGTGCTCTTCATGATCCAAGGCAGAGATCAGGGGAGGACGGGGAAAGTGCTTGGAGCTGCCCCAAGTGGGGCTGCAGCAGCCCCAGGTCAGCCAGGGCCTCCCCACTCTCCCCCAGTCCCAGGGGCCTCATTNAGCACCGTAGAGTCTCCTAAAGGACAAACTGCTGCAAGGATCCAGGTGTAAATTTGTCCATCAGAGATGCCTGGGAAAGAGAATAAAAGCCTTCATAGGGGTCTGAGAGCCCAGAACACGTGGAAGGTGAACCTGAGGTTTCCTGAGTACAGGAGAGACTGGAACGGTGCTTTGATGCTGCAGGAGGGACCCGGGATCTTCTTTGCTGGGGAAATGGGGACTTTCCTTAGCAAAGTAAAGAGATTCTTCTCCCACAGCAGTACAGAGAATTCCCATCATTCCAGGCCTTCATTAGCTGCAAAGGTTGATTTCTGTTGCCCTTCCTGGGCACCCAGACACTTCCTTGCCCTCTGGCTGCTCCCTGGGTCGCTGCTGCCCAGGGCAGGGGCAGCGAGTGTGGGGCTGGGGAATGTCCTTGCTGGGAATCCTGGGGAATGCTCTGGAGCTGGGAATGGGCACTGCCAAGCTGAGCTGGTAGGACTTCCCTGAGTCCAGGGAAGGTGAGGTGATTGGGCAGGGTCTTTGGGGCATGTGTTCGATATATGAAGTGTGAGGGAGTAAATGTCCTCTAGTCCCAGAACTTTCAATGGCAATTTTTTAATCTGCATTTTCCAAATTTCAGGATATTGTTTTGTTTGAATCGGAAAACTTTGGCCCCAGGTCTGTGTTCTCTTCTTACGAGAAGGTCTATGGAAGACCATAATAGGCCAYAGAAAATAATTAAAAAGGATCTGCTTATCTGATTGCTTTCCAAGAGGCTGTGACATCATGAAATGCTGCCAAGGTTTGCAGGGTGGCACAGAGCTAAGAATWCTTTTTAGAGGAAAGTGCAGGAAACATCATCTGCTGTAGCTGGAGGCAGCCCCTCTGCAGTTGGGTGAACCCCAGAGCCCAGGCTTCTGCCCCACCTGGGCTCCTGCATGTCCCCATTGCCTTGGTGTCCCCTCTGCAGCCCCCTGAAGACCCRGGAGAGGCACCAGCCATGAAGATCCTGTTCCTGCTTTTCCCCCTGATCCTCCTGCTGGTTCAGGGTGCTGCAGGTGAGAGGGGAAGGGGGGAAATGGGGGAAAATGTGAGCTGCACAAATGGGAATTCAATGCCAGACAAAGCGACCACGTTTGTGGGAGTGATGAGAAGGTAACAGGGGATTGAGGTCAAAGGTGTTTCTCGAGTGAGTTTCCATCTGGACATCGATTTGGGGTGGAGAGAGCCCACGGAAAGAGAATCCTGGCTTGTTCTGGGGGTCAGGAAGGGGTTTGGTTCCAGGCTCCAAGCCTGCACCCAGCTGTTCCTGTTTGGGTGTCTGTGGATGGTCTCTTGCCCTGCACAGGGATGGGAGAGAGCCTCAGGGCGTGTTTGGTTGGGGGGTTGCCTGGGGCACAAAGGTGTCCCTTCTTATGCCATAGTTCATCAGCTGAGTGTCCCAAAACCTCATCACCCCAAGGGATGATCCCTGCAAGGGCTGGACAGGGACTTTCCACCAGAGGTCACACAAATCATGGCACAGCCAGGACAGGGATGTGGGATGTGAGGAGTCCCTGCCTGCCAGCTGTGCTGCTCCAGGCAGAGGTGGGAATGCAGCTGGGGAGCCAGCACGGCTCTTCCTSCACCTCACGCTGGTCCTTGCCACTCTCTGCTCTGGTGTGCCCCAGTTTAGGGGGCAAGAGCCCTTCCAGGTGAGACACATTGCAGGTGGAGATGTGGCTGTGGTGGGGTTGGAGCTGAGCCCTTCTCTTGGCCTGAAATGCACGGGGAGCATCAGCCTGTCTGTAACCACACACTGCCCTGCCAGATTATTGCTTTAATTGCTCTGTGTGTGTCTTTCTCCATGGATACAGGAAGTGCAAATGGATGCTTGCGATGAAGGGGATTGTGCGCTTTCTGAAATTGCCCCTACAGTACCAGAGTTGTTGGATTATGTGCACCAGGCGTTCTGTGCTGCAAAACGTAAGGACCAGATCCCTGCCTAAAGAAAGATTGTCCTCCTTTTTCCTCAGAAAAGTCTGTTACAAATTTCTTGCCAGCCAACACCTGCTAAACAGTCTCCTGCATTTCTAATTAGTCGAATAGTCCCAGGAAAGGAGGGAAAAGTCCTTGTGGGTTTCATCTGCCCTGAGTGGGGCTGCAGCAGCCCCAGGCCAGCTACGGCCTACCCTCTCAACAAATCCATCACAGTGTGAAACATTCCCTGTCCTTGGGCAGCACCGAGGACATGATCCAGGTTTTGCTGCATCTGCACAGCCCTGGAGTCAGGGCTGCCAGCACTGAGATAGCCCAGGTCCAACCTGTCTGCACTRAGGGCTGCACCTCACCTGCCCTGAGCCTGAGCCTCCTGCACCACACACTGGGCATGGCAGGGGAGGGGGAGAGTGGCAGGAAAAGTTACAAGAGGTCATGTGCCTTTTTTTTTTCTTCTTTGTGCAGTGTCTGGGATTAAGACCCTGAGATTCCCAAGCAGGACATGCCCCTGGCTTCTGGCTGCTGGATCCCTCTCCCGATGTCCTGTGCCTTCCCTGCCTGTGCCGTGCCCAGCTGGGGTGACAGCAGCAGTGGCAGCTGCTCCTGCTGGGCGCTGCTGGGCTGGAGCCCTCTGGTGCCAGCCCCGCTGTCTTTGGGGCAGGGGCTGCTTTTCCCGGCTTGAATAAAGACGAGCACTTTGGCCTTGCAGGGCTGGGCCGTGTGTGCGTGTCCTGGTGCTGCAGGGGGGGCTGTGCCTGCTGGCTCTGGGGGTGGCGCTGGGCTGGTGGCAGGAGGAGCCCCTGCGGGTGCTGCTGGGSGTCAGCAGCGTGTGTGTCCCTGGGGATGCTCCTGCCTGGCAGAGCTTTGGGGACGCTGAGCCTGGCACTGCCTGCTGGGCCAGGCYGCTTGTGGGGGCTGYGYTGGAGCWGCCCTSCASATGCTCCTTCCTAGGGAGCACGAGCCCTATCCTGGTTTTTATAGGCCCAGAMTTCTTTTTTTTCCCGGGATCCTACTTCCATGCCAGAAAGACAGAGGCTAGGAACCATGAGATTGTGGCAAAACCTCATCCCTAAAATAGCCAGAGCTTTTTTACCTGGTCCCAGCTCTTGTCCCGGCTGGAAACCCTGCAGCAGGAGCCATTCCTTAAAGGTATGGGGTGTGAGAGACCCCAGGGAGCATGGCACAGCCGCCAGGAGGTCTCACACATGATTCATGAGCTTGATAGGGATAAAAGAAGTACCTGAACCAAAAGGTTTGCTTTGTCTTTTGTCATCTGCATTTTGTCTATATGGGATATTCAGTATCTACTGGGCAGCTTCACTGTAGAATCACTGAAATCCTCCACTTTTCCATAYATCCAATTCATTATTATCTTACCTAATGCTCCCTGCAGTCTCAGGAGGAGGAGGGCACAGAGGCCAGGCTGGAGTCACTGGTAGCCCCCAAGGTCCTTTTCRTCCTTCTCCCCTTGCACCAGAGAAAAGGAGGCTTCAGTTTCCTCTTGTGACACCTCTGAGAWGGATTCCCAAGCCAGRGTCTTGTGTCATCCTGCCTTGGGTAAGGACCCTGTGGTGCTGTGGTGTGCTGGACACAGCCAGGGACACCCCCAGCCCCACCCCCTGCTCTCTGGAAACCAGCACCAACCTGCTGCTCTGGCACACAATGGAGCCTTTTCTGAGTGTCCTCAAGAAAAAGCTCCCAGTAAATCTCACAATCAGACCTGGGAGCAGGTGGGCCCTCTGCTTCTGCTGAGCATGCAGAATCCATCTCCCACATTTTTTTGAGCTTGCCACTTTGTCACTGCCTCTTCACATCTCAGAGCTGTGCAAGGAGAAAAGGTTGAGATGCCAAAGGTTCCACTGCCAAATCCCCAGCAGCTCAGCCCTGGCAGTTTRGGGGGACCAGATTGCTCTGCCAAACACCTGGAGAGGCAACTGCTGAATCGGGCCCATGGCACACACCCCTCCTGCCCAGCAAGGACTGTCACTTCTCCCTGTGGCATKGCTGGCATCAAACAGTGGATTCACAAGCAATGACTGCMTCATCTTGTATTTCTTCACGTTGTTTGGCTTCAGAAGGAGATCCAGGTTTGTAGGATGGCCTGGTTTACAGAACTTGTCATCTCTGCTGGTGTTGGCCTCACTTTATGTGAAGAGCCACCAGAGAGAACCATGTTTATCCCCCTGCCATGTCAGGTGCACACAGACATCTTGTCTAATAAGATGTTGTTCTTGCAGTGTCCAAAGTTGTTCTCCCTGTTCTGTGTGGTTTTGCACATCCCACACCAGCTGGTTATGCAATCAGAGGAGAAAACACATAGGAGAAGGATAGGAGATGAGGGAATGGTTTCACACCAACAGAGGACAGGGTTAGATTGGATATTAGGAAGAAATTCTTGCCTGTGAGGGTGGTAAAACACTGGTGCAGGTTGT
>JACAXG010000205.1:1051928-1099030 GCA_018881555.1 Amblyornis subalaris | reverse complement strand
CCCCCCCCCCCCCCCCCCCCCCGAGCGCACGGGTTTAAAAACCCACGACCTTCATTCTTTGGGCCTCTTGGCCTCCTACCCCCTTTGCAGCTGGATTGGAATAAACTTCCTGGACTGTGGAACGTAGTGCGTTAAGAGTCTTCCTGCCTCGTTATTTCTGGACTTGTGGCTAGGCTATGCCGGGTGTGAGTATTTCTCAGTGCTAATAACTGCACGGGTGATATCCCTCGTTGGTTTGGTGAATTTGCACCCCCAGAACGGCTTCTCAAAGGAAGTTTTGGGAAAAAACCACAAAGGGAATCAGCCTCAGGAGAAACAGCACCCGTAAGCTATTACCATCTGTCTCCACAGGATTGTCTCCTAACTCACTCATAGCCCATCATTCACCCTCTGTCTTACCAGAGCAGGGGTTAGTCATTACACACCCAAAAGCTCACCTCTTCCATTTCAACAAAGCACCTTGTCACAAACAGGGGAATGTTTTGAGTCATTATCCCTTAACAGTTTAGTCTCTCACAATGGTGTGGTATGGGAATGCCAAAACCCCTGAGATCACTAAGACTGCATGAAGCCAATCATGAAAATAACAGTAGGAGAGGGCTATCAGGTGCTTTGGAGCATGAAGACCAAGTTTTAATCAGCAAAGAACATGGCCATCTACGACACCAAGGAGTGGACAGGATTTTAGCAAGAGAGACTGGCATTGAGCCTTAGTTCGTGAGAAACAAAGGTGACAGTCTTGGTGACACAAAGGAAGATGAACGCTCCTGGGAAGAGATGCCCAAATGTCAGGAGATGTTTATGCATCAGGAAACTAGTCAAGAATCTGTGCAGGTTTACTAGGACAACTCATTCAAATATGTTCCAATCCAGATCTCAGCACCAGCATGCTTTTGGCTGCACAGCAGGAGAGATTGGCAGGATTTTCTGTGTTTGTTTTTGTCACGAGTCCGTGCCAAGTTTTAAGCAGGAGGTATTTGCTTTTACTGACAACAGTGAGCACCACCATCATGAGTTCAGAGGTGCAAACTTTTTCTAAATTTCTCATGTCCCCTTTTGTAATTCAAACTCTCAAAACCAGCCCATGACAGAGACTATGGAAAAGGAAACCTTCTGCCACCCATCCTCCAGGACCTTCCAATGGAGCTAATGTGATCCCCTCCATCCCAGGGGTACAGCGTGGCTGACATGGCCATTCCTGTACAACTGAGCATCCATGCGGGATGTTTCCTCCAGCCGTAGGACTGCTTGTTTGGTCTCTCTCTAGACTTTTGCCTTGTTCTGGAGATGCTGGCAGGACTTCTCTTCCTGAATTATGTACTTCTTACTGAGCACTACACCCAACCCTCTCACTCACATGGGAAGTGGTGAAAAACATTGCTTGTGTGTCCGTTCTAGTTTGTCAAGAAAAGAGCCTTGTCTGAAAAAAGGCACATCTGGTTTACACATTTACTATCATACTACTAGAGGAACACAATATAGCTGTGACATACTCCGATTACTTTCAAAAGTAGCAGGAATTTATTTAATTTAACATCTGAATACTACTTATTCAAAGTTCTTGGAAAGATTTCCACAGCTTTTTTAACTCCTGTGGGCTTACAAAATTATTTCATTATATTTTTCATTATAGCACAAGCAGGCAGCAAATTCTGAATTACATGGTGTGGATAATATTATCTAAAATCCCCCAAAACTTCTGCAGAATATAATGCAAATTTTATGTGATTCTGCAGTCATGGTGTTCTTACAGTTATGGAATATATCCTATATTGCAGCAAGCGATCTCCCTCTGGTTAGGTTTGTAGCTATTTGCTTTAGGCTTCCTTGTTATTGGAGCACGGGCTCTCCACACAAAGGAAACTCACGAGTGAAAATTTGGCAGAGCTGACTGAAGTCCGCAGTGCTTTTGCTACTCTTGACGTCCATTGAAGAGAAACTAAATACCCTGAGAACAGTGGTGGTAAAAATTTTCCTTGCCCAGTAACTGAATTACCTATGTCCTAACATGTGACTTCTAAATTTTAGAGCATGCAGGTCACTGGAGGTGAAAAAGTATGGCTTATTCCCTATTGCACTTCTTTCTGGAAATAAAGCTGCCTTTTTTTTTTTTTCCTATATTTATTTTACCTTAGAAAGTTCAGTAAAATAGAGGTCTTTAGAGACTTCTTAGCCCAAGACTCAAACGTCCCACAGGAGTTAGTTCATCTATTACAGGAAAGGCCAGGATATTGAAACTTCAGCACGTGTATTTCGTCCATTCTTGTAATGTGTTGGAGTTACAGAGCAAAATCAAAATGGGACTTTAATCACAATAAAAATTAGGTTAAAACACCCTCAGTATTTACTGGCATTGAAAACATTAGAAAACAATTATTTTTTTCCTGCAGTCCAGTCATGCAATAATCATGGAACCGTAGAATAGCCCAGGTTGGAAGGAGCCTTCAAAGTTCACCCAGTCCAATTTTTGGTGGGAAAGGGATTATGACATTATCTAGCATCATGTCCAGTTGCACCTTGGAAACCTCCAGTGATTGGGGGCTCTTCTGCATCTTTGGGAAGGTTTTCGCCATGGCTGATTGTTCTGACTATAAAAAACTTCTTTCTTATGTCTCAAGATGAAGATACCTGTATATAACTTAAAATTTGTTTTTTCTCTAATTTTTTCCATTAATATATAGTAATTCTGCGTAGTTAATATGGTACTTTTATGTTCATCTTAAGCTTCTTCTGACACTATGCCAAAAAAACCTGATCTTTCAGAATATACTAAATCCTTGAGGGAAAAAAACAGCAACAGAATACATACTATGTTATGCGGTAGTATTACACCATGCAGACCTCACAAAATACTTCATAAAATAACTCTTAGATGCTGAAGAACACACAGTCACATGGGAAATAAGTTACAAAAATGAAGGAATAAAGCAGGCCCTTTATTTTCATCTTCCTGATTGGTCCAGAAGATTTTTTGTTTCAAAGCAAAATATAAGTAGAATATCAGAAAAACTATTGTTATTGTGAACAGTAACTTGGAAAATCAAACACCATGGAATGATGCAGTTACTGTAATGGGAGAGAAAAAAAAGTTGGCATAAATTTGGTCTCATAAATTCCTTTTTTATACCATTATAGGAGCATGGAAAATGCTGCCTTCATAGTGATGTGTGATTAATTTTCATAAGCACTCTGCTTGTGACAGTTTTTAATGTCAGATGAAGGGAAAACAAGTAATGCTCTGGTAGGGTTGCAAAGGACAAGTACAAACTGCCTTGCCTACAGCAGTGCCCTCTCTAAGAATCAGGACTTAGCCTGCAGTCAAGTAAATACTATCTTTGCTATTACAAATGAAAGCCGAAAGGATTTTCATCGGCTTGACAGGGCAGGGTCTCAGCACTCGTCTGTGTTATGTTGGCACAAGCTGATTATGACTGATTTCAGCAGTGATAGCAACTACCCAGTGGTCAGGTTGGTTTTGGGTTACCTTTAGGTGATTGTGACAACACACTTATTTTTCGTTGACTGTGTTATCTGTTATCCTAGAACAAAATGGGAGGTAGAAGAATCAAAAATGGTATGGTACCAGAGGTCCCAGGCTATGAGGACAAGCACAGTGGTCATTACAGCATGATAATCTGTTAAACCAGTTCAGATATAAAAGAAAGAACAGAAATTCAAACAGTTGAGAACCAATGGAGAGCAAGTTCCCATACACACATTGCATTAAGGGAACTCCACATATATATTGTGTCCCATTTTTCCTGTCAGTCTCAGAGTGTAACAAATCTTCAGCTTGTACAGCAGAGTATTTTTCTTCCCTAGGAAAAGCAACTTATAGGTGTTTTAAAATAGAAATAAATGCCCATGTTCTGGGTAGAGAAGCGATAATATGGTTAACATACTGACAAAAAAAGAAAGAACTCTGATTTCAAATTCTATCAGGCATGTCCTGTAGGGTCTTGAACAAATCATCCTGTTCATCTGAGTGCTCCAGGACTTACCAGTAACTCCTTACCTGATAGGACTGCATTCCCAGGGTATGATGAGGGGATGTAAATACTTTAAAGTTATCTTCTCACCATGAGCTTCCAGAACCTACTTTCCTTCAGAACTCATAAAAATGCACTATAAACTAGGACCAAAAAAAATCTTAATTGGGGCAATATAGTCCAGCCAAAACTCCTCTTGCCTTATGCAAATACCTGAGGCTCTATGTAAAGGCAGGTGACACGTAGTCTTGAGCAGCTGTTCTACTCGTAGAAGCATGTTTTCACCAAACCCTGGACCATGAGTGACCAACTCAGAATAAAATTAGCTGTAGCTAAACAAGTGATCCTGTGTCAGTTGTTGTCCTGAATTACATATGGGATAATCTGATTTCAGTGGAACATGAGTCTGATACTTTTTTTTCTGTCATGGGATGTGGGGTTTTGTGTGTGTGTGGGTTTAGGTAGGCACTGCATTAACTCAAAGCAGTTCCTTCTCTGTAAATAGGTTTAGTAACACATCAGTACTGCCAGTGCAATTGCTTCTGCTATTGATAGACAGCCAACCTTCTTCGCACAAATTCTGTGTTAATATTTTATTCTGCATCCTCAAGATGCAGGAAATTCACTGCAAGAAGAGTGGATCTGTATTCTGCAAGGGTTAAAAGAGCTGCCTGGACACTCTGGGTTCCTGTCAAGACAAGCTGAAAAGAAGCAGAGGTCTGTGAATCAAGGTTCTTTGTTTGCATTCTTCCAGTTATCTCTTCCTAGGCAACCGGAGGCATTTTGGAGAAACTGTCATAAACTGTGCTGCAGTTTGACATTAAATACTGTAAGAAGGGTGAAAGATGCCATTTTCCACTAACAGGCACATCATGGGAAGTTATTTAAGGGTGAATGAGAAGACATTTCCAGATAATTGGAAGTCATAAAAAAAAACAACCTGTTTTTTACAAGGAATTCTGTAAAAGTAGTAGCATACTGGAATGCTGCTCAACTTGCTTCTCTTTAAAAACAAACAAACAATCAGGCTTTTTTGTTCAAGCAATCCTCATCTTTTAACCTCCTATTCTGCTTGAGCTGCAGTCAAAACCCTAATAATCTTAATCTTTCAAATTGATTTCATCAATGTTCAGTCCTTTCTTCAGTGTAGCAGATCTCTGCCTTTTTGCAGCCTTATGTTACAGGATGTAGTCTCGGGTTCTAGTTTCGCAAAGAAGACAGTGTTGTGCCAGCCAGGATTTATTTGCTTCCCCTGTGCTACAATCCCATGCTCCAATTCTTTCTTAAACCTTATTTACTATTTCTTAATAGTCTCTTTTAACTGCTCAAGGCAAATAAAGCAATGTTGACTTTGAAAGGGTCAGTAACAACTTACAAATAAGTTTCAAATCTATTTTCTGGGCTTCCTAATATATTTGAGTTGGGATAGTAAGTACATGCTGCAGGTAATGAGTGGCTAGGACTTCAAAATGGTATACAGTATGACAGAAACAGAGTAGTTTGGGTTGGAAAGGACCTTAAAAAATCATTTAGCTCAACTCCCCTGCCATGATCAGGGACATCTTCAACTAGACCAGGTTGCTCAGAGCCCCATCCAACCTGATCCTGAATGTTTACAGGGATGGGGCTGCCACCACCTCCCTGCATAACCTGTTCCCATGTTTTACCACCCTCATTTTAAAAAACTTCTTTGTTATAGCTGAAAGAATGTATTAGATTAAGATTATCAGACCCAAAACTAAATAGATCTTTGCATTTAAGAAAATAGATTTTATAGTAAAAGCATTCAAAATCCATATTGTTTACTGACACTTAGGCCATCTCTTCCCAGCATGACAGATTTTGGTTAGATTGCAGCTCTTCCATTGCATTATTTAATTTTTTTTTTAATTAAATGATCCTCTGTGTCTCATGGGAAAAAACTCGCTATATTTCTCTAATTACTGTGAGACTGTTTCAGTTTTGTGTCTTTCTAAGAAACTAATTCTTGCCTTCTGAAATTTCATAGCATTGATTGCTAAATGTATCAGCTTTCCTCTTTGGGATCTTAAAAAGCATTAAGATTCCCACAGGGTCTTTCCATTTGTTCTTCACCACTTCTTTTGCCCCAATGCCACTTCTGAGCCCTGGCATCACAATACACCGGTTATATCTTCCTAAATTATTTAAAATGAAATCTAGACAATTTGGAGTTTATTTGCTTTAATAAAAACAAATTCATACATTCTTTATTAGTAAAAAGAAAACCTAACAGTCTAAAATTCAAATAAGTATTTCACATATATCTTTCCCAGGCTTCTCTGGTGAATTATTTTTAGCAATTAGGTTGATACTAATGTTTCTCTTTTTTAACACATTGTCACACAAAACAATCCAAACTGGAATGTGTCAGAGCAAAGTTTGCAAGGTGTGAACGGGGGGCTGACCTCAAGTTGGGACAGTTGCAATGCAAATATGAAAAAATCTTTTGATGGCTCCTTGCAGCCAAACAGAGAAATAGACTTTTTCACATCAGCTTCCCCATGGAAATTAGGATTTTGGCACAGACAACACAAATTTTAAGGCTTCATGCAAGCAACATCCAGTAAAATGAGCTGCATCTCTATGATACAAACTCTAACATAGATATAAGGAATAAAGGTGAAGGTTTTCCTGCTGGCTGGTCCAGGCCAGATAGTGACAGTGCAAATAGCTGTGAGCAACAGTACGGACAATGAAGAGATTGAGTAAATGTCTTCTGTCCCATATCAACGGCAGAGATCCAGCAGATTCCTACTCCCATTTCCAGCTGCTCTGGCTGGGGCTTGTAGCAGACTGTCCAAGGACACTGAAAACAGATTCCTCCCCCAAGTTCAGATCCTGTAGCAGAGCCAGATTCACCAAATCTGAAGTTCAGTGCTCCCCACATTCCTGGTGCTTCCCAGGTCAGTACACAGTCAAGGTTAGTGTACAGTAGGTCGCCCTCTCTTTGTCCCTATTAACCCTTTGCCACCTGCCCCATTCACACTAACAGGTGGGCTTGTACCAAGCTCCTGAATCTTTTCCTGCAAGTCAAAGCAAAAGTGCCTCATGGCCAAGGTAGCTGTCACTGCAACCCTGAGGTTTGGGAAGCCACAGGCCGGGAGGTGGCGGGGCAGGACTGCTGGCCTCCAATAGTACAGATAATCTTACATCCCTTTTGCTACGGGGAGCCTTAAGTTGTGAAGCCTTGAATGGGCCTCCAGTGCAAGTGCACTGCACCATGCAGACCCTGTCTGTAGAAAGGGTAACCTCATTTGGGTCTTTCAAGCTGTTGTAGGATTTTCTTGCATAAAAGAAAATCCATTCATCGTTTCTGCTGTAAGACAGAAAGGAAGTGCACAAGAGAACTCCTTGCTGCATTTCTAGAGAAGAGCAAGGCCAGGCAGGTGGTGTAATTTCTGGTATGGAGGGGGAGATGCCAGCAGCCTCCTCCTTTACAGTGAGCTGAGACTCTCTTGGGGATAAGGGGTTTGTGCAGCAAAACACAGGCCCAAAGCCACGCTGGGCATGCAGCAGTTTAATTCATATGCGTTCCACTAACTCCTTTGTGTGCAACCGTCCTGGTCAGGATCACTGCAAGAGCAACAGGTTTCATTGCACCATGGCTAGGGTCTCGGCCATAGCTGCAAGGAGGGGAAGAGGCTTCCTGTCTCCTGGATACTGGTCATGCTCCAACCATGAGACCCAGAGCGACACACGGGGTTGTACAGAATCACAGAATCGTTCAGGCTGGGAAAGACCTCTGAGATCATCAAGTCCAAACTCTGCCTGATCACCACCTTGTCAACTAGACCATGCCACCAAGCGCCACATCCAGTCGTTTCTTGAACACCTCCAGGAATGTTGACTCCACCACCTCCCTGGGCAGTCCATTCCAGTGCTTAATCACCCCTTCCATATGCACTGCTGGAGAAAGCAAGAGCTCTGCTGGACAAGTGTTCCAAACCTCAGGAGACCCGAAAGCTTGGGACTTGCTGCCAAGTTTCAGTCATTGCACAAATAAGGATCTGCTTTATATTTCTGAGCAATTCCTGAGTAACAACATGTACAGCGATGGCAGAAACATACATCACAATGCATACAAGGGATACCCTGGAAAGCATCCTGTGATCACAGACATGTAGTGGCACACGTGCTGCAGTCAAATACCCAGTGCAGTATGTCCTGCTGTCATAAGCACAGAGCTCAGCCTCGATGGACACACATGCCATGGCACTCACAGCAGTTCACAGAATCACAAAATCACGGAATCACGGAATGGGTCAGGTTGGAATGAACCACAGCGGGTCATCTGGTCCAACCTCCCTGCTCAGGCAGGGCCATCCTAGAGCACATGGCACAGGATTGTGTCCAGATGGTTCTTGAATATCTCCAGTGAAGGAGACTCCACAACCTCTCTCTTCCAGTGCATGGTCACTGCACAGTAAAGAAGTTCTTCCTCATGTTTAGGTGGAACTTCCTGTGCATTAGTTTCTGCCCATTGCCTCTCTCATCCTGTTGCTTGGCACCACCAAGAAGAGCCTGGAAACATCCTCTTGACACCCTCCCTTCAGATACTCATAGATATTGATGAGGGCTCCTCTCAGTCATCTCTTCTTGAGGCTGAACAGTCCCAGCTCCCTCAGCCCTTCCTCATAAGAGAGGTGCCCCCGTCCCTTAATCATCCATGTTGCCCTCCACTGGACCTGCTCCAGGAGCTCCATGTCTCCCTTGTACTGAGGAGCCCAGAACTGGACACAGCACTGCAAATGTGGCCTCACCAGGCCTGAGTAAGAGGGGCAGAATCACCTCCCTCGACCTGCTGGCAATGCTCTTCCTAATGCATCCCAGGATACCATTGGCCTGCTTGGCCCCAGGGGCACACTGCTGGCTCAGGGACAGCTCGTTGTCCCCCGGCACGCTCGGGTCACACACACGGGGCCCCTGCGGGGGTCCCGGCCGCCCCCTCTGGCGTGACTCTGCAGCGCGGCCTCCCGCCGCCAGGGGGCGCGCCCCTCCCCGGCGGCTTGCGCGCGCCCAGCCCAGCCCCGCCCCCGGCCCTCTTCCCGCCCGGCCGCGGCGCGAGCCCGGCTCCCGGCCCGCGCCCATGGCCGGCGTGATCCGGCGGCTGGATGAAGCCGTGGTGAACCGCATCGCCGCCGGCGAGGTCATCCAGCGGCCGGCCAACGCCATCAAGGAGATGATCGAGAACTGGTAACGCGGGGTCTGCCCCTTCCGCAGCCCGGCCGCGCTGCGTGGGGCGGGGGGGCTCCGCCGGGCTGGCACCGCATTCCCGGCCCCGCGTCCCGGCGTGCAGCGAGGGGCGAGCGGAAGCTCGGGTGCCGAGAAGGGGCAGTAGCTGTGTGTGCTCGAGCGGAACGCACGGCGGGGCAGCTCCGGTCGGAAAGCCGCCTTCCTGTCTGCCTTTGTGTTCAGGCTTGTTTTGTTCTTGTTTGAGAAACTTAGGAATCGTTCGCTTTCGGTGCCAAGTTAATAATTCGTAGAATCATTTAGGTTGGAAAAGATCCCTAAGATCAAGTCCAACCATTAACCCAACACTGCCCAGCCTACCGCTGAACCATGCCCCTAAGCACCACAGCTACACCTTTTAAATACCTCCAGGGATGGCGACTCAAGCTGTTCTTTGCTTGACAACCCTTTCTGCGAAGACATTTATCCTAATATCCAGTCAAAACCTCCCCTGGCACAAGTTGCGGCCACCTCCTCTTGTCCTGTCGCTTGTTCCTTGGGAGAAGAGGCCAACCTCACCTTGGTACAACCTCCTTTCAGGGAGGTGAGAGCAGTGAGGTCCCCTCTGAGTCTGCTTTTCTCCAGGCTAAACAACCCCAGCTCCCTCAGCTGCTCCTCATCAGACTTGTGCTCCAGACTCTTCTCTGGCTCCGTTGCCCTTTTCTGGACGCACTCCACCACCTCAATGTCTTTCCTGTAGTGGGGGCCCCAAAACTGAACACAGGATTTGAGGTGTGGCCTTCCCAGTGCCGAGTACAGGGGAACAATTACTGCTCTGGTTCTGCTGGCCATGCTATTGCTGATACAGGCCAGGATGCCCTTGGCCTTCTTGGCCACCCGTGGACACACTGGCTTATGTTCAGCCAGCGGTTGACCAGTAGCCCCAGGTCCTTTTCCATGGGGTAGCTTTCCAGCCACTCTTCCCACAGCTTGTAGCACTGCCTGGGGTTGTTGTGATCCAAGGGCAGGACCTGGTGCTTGGCCTTGACCCTCATACAGTTGGCCTTGGCTCATCAATGCAGCCTGTCCAGATCCCTTTGTAGAACCTTACTACCCTAACAGATCAACGCTTCTGCCCAACTTGGTGTCATCTGCAAACTGAGTAAGGGTACACTCGACCCCCCTGTCAGGTCATGGATAAAGATATTAAACAGAACTCTGGGATTGAAATTGCTTTCTTGGTTTCTTGGTTTCTGCAGCTTGGATGCTAAGTCTACAAGTATCCAGGTAATAGTTAAAGAAGGTGGTCTGAAGTTCATCCAAGTCCAAGATAACGGCTGTGGTATCAGAGTAAGTAAACAAAGTTGACAGGTGTATGCTGTTGTTTAACACTACCTTTTAAAAATTATTTCAATTTATAAATGTTTCTGATCTTGAAAATGCTTGGAAAGTGACTATTGCTTGTCCCTTTCRCATAGAAAGAAGACCTGGACATTGTGTGTGAGAGATTTACTACAAGTAAACTGCAAAAATTTGAAGATTTGGCTAGTATTTCTACATATGGTTTTAGGGGTGAGGTAAGCTCTTCATCAAGGTTTTGAAACTTGAAACAACACTGTTGTTATCCTGCTGTAGTGGGCTGTACCTACCATCTCATTCCCAGTACTCTTTAGAGAAGTTTCTGTTTTCTGAGACAGTGTTATGTGACTGTAGTTCAAAATACATTTCTGTGTCTTTCAAGATTAGATGAATGCCAAGATTAGAGAGAGGGGTATATTCTTTTTGCTTTCTGGCACAAGTTTTTTTTTTTTTCTAATTAAGACAAGGCATATCTTCACAAATGATGCTTCAGGAAMCTACAGGTAAACGACAGTGAAAGATCTGAGTGGAAGGTGAATCTTTGATGTCAGATGTTTGTCTAAATACCGCACTTAAAACTAAATGTTTGAAATGTACATTGGTCTTCTTTTTTTTTTTGCTATTAGACAAAGTTGGTATCTCTGACCCCTCAGATATACTGGTTCTTCATACTCTCATAGGCTGTATCTAAACTCTGGAAGAACAGTCAAGGATGAGTTTAGCTTTCCCCTCTGGATGAACAAGATACGTAGGTGTGTGTCCTGTGCTCAGATACATAGATCCTCATATGCTCCAGAGTGTAGACTGCTTGAGTCCTCTCCTCAGACACTTTCAACATAATCAGCTCCATAGCCAGTGGAGTCTGGTCCTGAGGCTGGTTTCATCTGTGTAGACATGTCCATTGAGTTTTTCAGGAAGACCMTTGTAACCTTACTTTGTAATATTGCCTACAGTCAAGAGAAGGAGTTGGGCAGGYGTGAGAAAAAACAGCTAAAATCTTCCAGCTGTTTTTTTTGTGAACACAACAGAGAAAAAAGGCACAACTGTAATAACTTTGCAAATTTCTTTTAGTTATGTTACATGGTTAACCACTTGCATTGTCAAAGATAATGAAATACTAGGGAGGCTAGAAGGTGGTCCTGGATAAAAGTCAGYATTATAGATACTAAAATTTGTTAAAGCTTTACTGACCTGCAGTTTTCTTGTAAGGGTTTTTATTAACTACTTGCAAGTGGTATTGAAATTTAGCGATGCTGCTTAAAGTGCGGACATCCTTCAATGTTCTCCAGAGCAAGGTTTACAAAGATGGTTTCTCTTTCCCTAGGCCTTGGCTAGCATCAGTCATGTTGCCCATGTTACAGTAACAACTAAAACAGCTGATGCAAAGTGTGCATTCAGGTATGCTACCTATTATCCAGGTGACTTTTGCTGCATGCAGTAACAAACATGTATCTATTTCAGAGCTCCTGTTAAGGAGGAGGGTATGGTAAGTGTAGGTACCAAAAGACTTGGAATGTAAGAAAATGTAGTTTTCCAAATTGTAAAGGTAAGCTTTAGCTAAACAATGTATTTTAACATTGGTGGAGAGGGGGTGAGGGGTGGGGAGGCAGGGAATCTTAAAGGAAATTCTACTTCAGTAGCTAATGTAGGGTAAACATTTGTCTTTTTCTCCATTTCAGGATAAAAAGTTGTATATGTATATATATAYGGGCATCAGGTCTAGCAAATTTCACAAGTCTCAGCACAGGAATTACAGCTGAGTTTGTTATCCTATGGTGCTTAATCCTATCCAAAAAGAATTTTTTGGATAGAATTAACTTAATCTAAATAAAAGCAAGCTTGTCYATTAATTTCTCAACTACTTTTACGAAAAGGGAGACTAAAAAAAGAGACGCTCTGAATCTTGGTTTTTCAAAAGATTGTGTGACTATGGTCTTTCTTGCATTAAATACACAGGATATGTGAGAGGGCAAAAAAAAGTCTGARCTTATGCATCTGTAGAACTTGTTGAAAGACCTCCATGGGTCAGAAATSTCTCATGCTCAAAATCCTGTCAGTGTCAAAAAGGAAACAGATCTTAGACTACAGTCAAGAATTCCTTGTTAGCATAACTGAAGTGTGAAATCTAGTGGGAGAATTGTTGTTAGGCCATGCCTAGCTATTAAAGAATGATAAAATGCAATAATCCTGCCTTAAGAGGAAAAGTCTCAGTAATACAAAATTCAAAACACATATGCCATGATCTGCCTCTTTTCCTCTGCTATTATTCCCATTCCCCCACTGCCCCTCTGGTTCTTAAAATCACTGAAGATAGTTCTACTGTAGCAGAAATGTGGGGAGAGGGATTGCAGCTAATWATCAGTGTCCCAGATTCTTTGCTGGGAGGAGTGTGACAATGATGGGATTTCTTTTGTCTTCCTTTGTTGTCATCTGTCCATGTCTGCCCTCCTGTAAATCTACATGTCTGACAACCTTTATTTTCTGCCTAGAGCTACTTACAGTGATGGAAAAATTAAAGCCCCTCCGAAGCCCTGTGCTGGAAACCAAGGAACTCAGATCACAGTAGGTTTTTGTGTCTGTTTTCTCCTGTTCATTTTCTGTTCCCTGCTTGTTAGGCTTGCACATTGTAAGCTACATGACAGTATCATCTCTGAAGTTGCAGTTTGTTAGGTGAACCTAGGGAGGTACGGAATAAATTGAATGTTGATTCTCCAAAACCTAAAGTATTCTCAGAAAGTTTATATGTAAAATAAAAATTAACAAGATTGATTTAGATTTATTACATAGTAAGAGGGAATTTAAAAAAATTATTTTTAATTGTGAACTTTTTCTCTGTAGGTTGAAGATCTCTTTTACAATGTAAATACAAGGAGGAAGGCTTTAAAGAATCCAAACGAAGAATATGCAAAAATACTAGAAGTTGTTAGCAGGTAAACTAAAATAAGAGGCTCCAATGTTTTATATTGCCAGGGGGAGTGCTGAGGTTTTGCAGAGGGACTGACAAGTGTGTGTTTGGTGTCATTTTGATGTTGTTTTTGTTGGTTTTGTTTGGTAGGGCTTTTTAAAACTATTTGTTTGTGTGCAGTGTCAGATAACAGTTCATCCAATTTGATATGAAAAATCCAGATGGGAAGTAGCGTATTCTATTCTGTGAATATTAATTGTTTGTAAGAATTCCAGCAAGGAAATGGTGATAGACTTGAATTARTGAACTCTAAATTTACTTGGGCTGAATGGAATTCATGTAAAAACTGCTCAGGAGCATTGAGATGTGGCTGAATACAGAAAAGCTGAATGGCAACTTCACATCCCCAAAAAAGAGTAATATCTCTTTAGCTACTGGATATTCCRTTCCTGGGCCCATTGGTTGCATCTTTTGCCAAGTGCAGAGGCTTGGCAAGCAGGATCTATGCAATTTAAGCAGAAGAACTGCTTTACACTTTCAAAAAACACAAAAGGTAGCAAAGAGTAGCAAGACTGTATACAAAGGGTTAGCTTGTCTTGCTGAGTTACAGGCTTCCAGGCTCGTTGGTTGGGTTTTTTTGGTTAGGATTTTTCTATTATGTAATTTTGGTGGTTTTTTCCTCTTGAATTTTTGAGTTCACAGTCACAGCAGTCTAACCTCTACATTTTTACATTTCTCATCTTGCAAGTTTCTATGGTGTGTTTTTTCTCACAGTGCATTAATTTCCCTAGAAGTCTGAGCCAASATTATGCAGCTGTGGTGTATCAGCTCTCAGGCCTGGGATCACAGACAGCTGAACTGCTTGGGTGGGGGAAGTCAGAAGGGTGAGCCAGCCATTATTCAGATGCCTTTCTGTAGTAGTTGAGATTGATTCTGTTATACTGAGGACGTTTTGCAGGCGTTCTTTTAGTTAAACCTGTGCAGTGAAACTGAAAAACCAGGTCTAGAGAAGTTGATCGGGTTTTTTGTGAGAAATAAGCTAAGCTGATTCTTGAATTTCATATGGTTACAGGTGAGTTATAAACAGAAGACACTTCATCTTTTTAGCTGTTCAGTCTACAAAAGCTCAACTTGGCTCAAATCATGTTACTGTCTAATAGGAAGTGAAATTGCTTGCCCCCATTACTAGCTGCTTTTCAGCAATCAGGGGAAACAGCCTTTTCTTTCACATGCTGCAGACTTACGTTTATCTGTTTTTCAGGTATGCCATCCATAACTCGGGCATCAGCTTTTCAGTTAAAAAGGTGTGTAGATAAAATCTTTATAAGTTCACTGTGTGTCTGTATGTGCCTGTGCATATATACATGTGTATATCTGAAAATGCCAGAAAATTTGCACTGCATCTTTTGCAACAGGAACAGCACACAGAACTTTCCCTTGTACTGCAATGGTGAAGGGTATGTTTATGCAGTTTGGATAGAAAGCACATCAGTTAGAAGTAAACAAGACAAAACCATATTTGTCAGGAGTTTGGAGTTTTCTGTGTGGTCAGTCTTATATTTGGTTTAACTTTATGAGTTGTTTCAGCTTCTCTTGAGAGCCTGATTACTAAGTACTGTATGAAAGAGGATGGGGTAGATTACCTTAGTTCTGTGCCATTCTTGATAATTATTTATGGAACTGAGTGTGTTCTTCACTTTCCAAGATGGAGTTACTAGCCTGAATGGGTCTGATGTGCTCCAGCAAATCTTGTAAACGTGTGCCATTTGCTATCTATTGCCTTTTGTAAGTAAGAATACAAAACATTGTAATGATGTTCTGTTCCATGCCTTTGTTTTAGAAATGTTATTGTTTAAAGTATTTCTAAAACTTCAGCCAGAAAGGTGAATTGATTGATACTCATTTCTGCTCTCTTTAGCAAGGTGAAACTGTGTCAGATGTTAGAACCTTATCCAACGCCTCAACAGTGGACAACATTAGGTCCATCTTTGGAAATGCTGTTAGCAGGTGCGTTGATGTCAAGGTTCCTTTTGATATGAAGCTTTCCAGCTTACCGTGAAAATCTTACCACTTCTTACTAGCAGACTTCAGTCTGCTACCTGATAAATTTTGAAGCTACGCATATTGTTTTATCTGAAATCTTATGGTTTTTTATTTTGACAAGAGCTACATTAGCTGAGGCTGTGTAAATCAGATTGAAAAAGTAAAAAAACCCGGCAATCATCTTTTGAAGGTGCATCTGCCACTTCAGGAAAAATTCTCTTTATCAGACATTCAGCTGTGAAGAATTCATGGAATGAATTTTTCCCACAARTACTTGGGTGTCACTTTGATTCTGTTCTGTTACTGACTGAAGTCAAACTTCACACATAGTGAGTGTAACTTAATGCATGGAAACACTTTCAGGAAGCACAACAAACGAAAGAGGCTGCTTAGTAATAAGATTTGCAGTTTTCTGTGTATTTCTTCRTTATGCATTCGTTTTTGTCGACTGTGAATGCTTGTTTGATACAGTTTTTCCTTTGTACAKTTCAGGATAAATTGTCCTTAAATGTTTTGATAATTTCTTTTCAAGCAAAACTTTTATTTTACCCAGTTTAAGATGGGGTTAAAAAACAAACACAAGTAAAAATGGCATTTGGTATATATTAAGTTTGAATTGGAAATAAGTATTAGGGTGACTAGTGATGTATGTTTCTTAATTACTGCAGGCAATCTTTTGTAGTAATGATTAGGTGCATTATTTACCTTATCCTTTTCTAATTCTTTGSTGTTTTGAACTCTAGTTAATTACACTTGTTCCTTAMAGTTGTTGTCTTTTGCACTGACCCTGCCAGCTGGCAAAACAGTGTATCACTACTTGTGAGTACTGTTCAAAATTGGCATCAACAGAAGAATGAATTTTTTATTTGTGTTTCTGTCAAACTTCATAGGGAACTGATAGAAGTGGGCTGTGAAGATGCAAATCTGGCCTTTAAAATGAAAGGTTACATCACGAATGCAAACTACTCTGTGAAGAAATGTATATTTTTACTCTTCATAAACCGTAAGTTTAAAAAAAAAGGCAGCGTTTTGTAGTCATATGTTGCTTACATAATTATCAGAAGAACAAAACTTTCTGAAGGCCTACAAAATGTATGAGCATTCTTAAAGACATTTTGAACCATAAGTATTACAGTTAATTGTAAATCTTAAAGTGTTTTTTGATTTGTAATGTGCATCATGCTTTGCACTCTAGATAGTGGAAAACAGCTAAGACTGGGCCTAAAGAAACTTTAGAGTATCATGGTTATGGTTGTGTCCTGTCAACTTACACAGAGTGATCTCTCCATTCTGTAGCAACACTGGCATGGATTGCAACAAACCTTGACTAAGGATGAAATAATGAAAAGGTAGTCTGGTTATTTCAGTATTTGTCGAAAAAAATACTTCTGAGTATAAAACATGCTAAGAAAATGCTGTCTATTCTTGCTTTTATATGAAGAATAAATAGGTCTTGGGGAAAAGTGGGTACAAGAGATACCCTTTGAAGATACCAATAGTGAAGATGTTTGTCTGGAGGAGTAGTTGGGCACTGTGCAGTGTGCT
This sequence comes from Amblyornis subalaris, assembly GCA_018881555.1. NCBI lineage: Eukaryota > Metazoa > Chordata > Aves > Passeriformes > Ptilonorhynchidae > Amblyornis > Amblyornis subalaris. The sequence continues at coordinate 1,081,999 of JACAXG010000205.1, read as the reverse complement.
TTAGCTGTGCTCTGTGGAAGTAGCGCTTTGTTCTGTGTTTCAGATCGGTTGGTAGAGTCAGCCGCTCTGCGGAAAGCCATAGAAACTGTGTACGCTGCGTATTTGCCAAAAGGCACGCACCCATTCCTATACTTAAGGTAAAGTAGTAGGAAGAAGTAGCTTTTTAATACTGTCTTCTAGGATATAAGTAGGGTGAGTAGGTTTAGAAGGACATTTCTCTTCCTGATAATAGTGTTAAGCATTGCACTGAGGTAATTAATTGCCAGACAGGAGATAATTAGATCACATTAAAGAAATCTTAAGAAAACATTCTTAAGAAACAATTCTTAAGAAAACTATTTCTTATTTTTAGAAATAGTGAGYGTCTGTAATTTCAGCTGATGTCCTTTCATATTAATTCATGAGACACTGCAAGTAAAAGRTATTTCTAAAATATCTTTTTGTAGTTGTACAATGGAGAGATTGGTTTAAGCTTACCTATGTAAGCTGATTTTGGTGAGTTTGGAAYACAGTCCTTCTGATTAATTATTTTTTAATATACTAAACAAATCTGATTGTAATGTAACTTTAACAGGCTTCAGGATCTTTTTGACTTCTTTGTGTGGAATAACATCCCCAAGCCTGATAAATTTTGTCAAATTTGAACCAATATTTGCTCTCTCTGCCATCCATGGGATATTTTAGGTTAACTTCTTTTAAAATGTTTTCCAGCCTAGAAATAGCCCCCCAGAATGTAGATGTGAATGTGCATCCTACAAAACACGAGGTCCATTTTCTTCATGAAGACAGTATTCTAGAGCGTGTGCAACAACACATAGAGAGCAAATTATTGGGCTCTAATTCTTCAAGGACATATTTCACTCAGGTGAGAACATGTATGGAGTGACTGCAGTTCTGTACTATTTTAATGATCAGGCATACATTTACTCTGTTCAACAGTACACTTTGTGCAGGGATTGGCAGTTGTCAGCGTTCTACTGGTACTTTGAGATCTTTGCTCTAGATTTCAGGATAAATTGCTTTAATATAACAATGTTAACATTGTGGCAAAGGAGAGAAAAACAGTATGAAAACGTTTTAAATACATTTCTGTCAAGTACCTGATCAGTTGTCTTGATTTTACAAGTATGTTAGCCTTCACATGTGGTAAATAGTTTTTTAATTCTGCCCTAGTTTATGTGAAGGAGATGTGATTGAGGAAACTGTTGTGTATTTGATAACACTTTGGGTTTAATCTAACCAGAAATAAATCAGGAAGATCTTCTATTCTCTCTTTATGTAGAGCATAGCATAAGAACTACTGTAATTTTTTTTAAAACTAATTTCCTTGTGATTTTTTTTACCTTAAAGATTTTTTCCTTGGAGACAAAGGGATGTTAACTAATGATTTTAACTGCTGAGATGACATTCACTCTGTGGATAGCAAGTGCAAAGCTGGTGGTCTTTTAAGCAGTTGACACTGTGTTGGTGGGGTTTCAAACTTGCCTCTGAGCAGTAAGATGGTGTGAGAAGTGTGGCTGATCTTTCTGGGCTTTTTYTTCTCTTTTTGTACAATGTCTTCTCCTTGCTTCCCCATATCTGAACGAAGACATTGCTTCCAGGGGCTGACTGCTCTTCCAGTGAGGTTGTAAAACCAGCAGCAAACTCTTCCATGGCTACCAASGGAACCAGTGATAAAGTTTACGCGCATCAGATGGTCCGCACTGATTCCCGAGAGCAGAAATTGGATGCTTTTCTTCAGCCAGTGAACAAYCCTCTAAGTGCAGGCCCCACCGAAGCGACAACAGAGGTTAACACAGGACCCCCAGAGGGTGCAGCCAGGCCACAGGATGCTGAAATGGAAGAAGTCAGTGACCTGGTTGAAATGGCTGATGTTCAGGAGGATACAGTGAAGCCTGGGGGGCCGAGTGAGAGTGGACACTTGTCTTCTGAGACTGTGGCTTCTCGGTAAGTCTCATCTTTCCTGAGGTGGTGCAAGGCTACCTATTTGTTTCGTGGCATGGCCCTGAAACTTCAGATTTTTCTGATCTCTTTGGACTTCTGCTTTTGCAGAAGGGAAAAATTCTCTAGAATAACTTTTCATTACATTTTAGTGAGAAATTAAACTTAATCTGTGAACTGTAAATTACATAACTTGTGATAAATTTTGTAGTGGAAATGGGATTTCCATGCATACTGAAAGGCAGGAAGCAGTATAAATAATGGCATTAGTTTAGGGAGATCATACAGGTCTGTCTCTTTCTGGAGGCCCCCCCTTTTGTGGGGGGAACAGAAACTACATCCCTGAATTTTGCAGGCATTACCCTAGTAAAGGTAAAAGTGCTATAAACTTTTTATAGCTCCTGCAGGACCTGTTACGAGAGGCCAAAGTCTTCTGAGGGAAATCTGATTCCCTCTCTCCAGTATCACAGAAAAATAGTCATGGGAAAAAAAAACCCATTAGAAGTATCAACATTTTTTTGATGTGTCCTTTAGAGMCCAATTTACTTGGTGCTTAAACAACATTTGTCTGATGTGATTGGTATTAGAGTGTCACAAATTCTCCTAAAATTCTGAACTCCCCTTTCCTAACAAGTTATGCCTCGGAAGCAAAATAGAACTGTCTTTCTGGGAAACTTTCTGCATTTCCTGTGTTAACATACAGCATGTGAATTGAGCACCCCATCTGTTGMTGTGTTTTGCCTAAGTGATAGGAGAATTGAACATAATTCCTTTTGTTTTGTTATTGCAGAAAGAGACCACGGGAAGATGAGGACATAGAATTGGAGAACGATGACACMAGAAAGGACATGACTGCTGCCTGCACCCCTAGGAGAAGAATTATCAACTTGACCAGTGTACTGACTCTTCAGGAGGAAATTAGTAACCAGGCACATGCAAGTAAGCAAGACTTTTGTTTCCCAAGATTATTGTTATTCCACCCATTAAATATGATTATTTGAACTGCTGAGGAAAAAGGTATTTAAAAGGAGGCCCAGTAAGCTTACCGTGCTGCTAAGCAGGCTTTTAACAACAGCTTTTCATTTTCATTTGTATCTGTCCCTCTTATATGAAATGGTGAGACTTGTAAAATATTCTCTCTTTTGTTAAGAGTTATTTTAGACAACAGTAAAAAGTTTGCAATTCTTTCTAGGGTTGTTTCTCTCTTAACTCAGTTGCCTCTGAAGGCAATTCATACCCTTATTATTCAGTTGGTCTAAATGCTAGGAATCTCACATCCTGATGTTGTGTCCTGTCTTCACATGTGTAAGAAATACCTAGAAGAGATTTTGGAAAGAGAGAAATCTCTTCTCACAATGTTACATTCCTTTGGAAAACCTAACTGAAATTAGGGTAGCGTAGTGCTTTGTATATGCTGTGACTGCAGTGCCAAGCATCTSCAACAAAGCTGCTCCCAAGAATGGCAGCTAGAGAGGTTTTTTTGTGGAATGTCTAAAATGGACTCTTGTGGAATCTGACTTCTCACACCTTTCCCAGCCTTATAATTTATATATTAAAAAAATTATTTCATGAGAGAAAAATAAAGAAATTGTGGGGAAAAAAACCATGGACCTATTCTACCACACTTTTAGAATTTAGTTTGACAATACTAGATTGTTTTGCGAAGCTGGTTTACAGCTGCAGGTTTTGAAGTACATCTCTGCTTTCTTACTAATCTCCTGTGGCTGGAAATGAATTTTGGAAGGCTATTCAAACACARGGATTTTAATTATTTTTTTAAATTTGCATTTGTATTTGAACTGTTATGTAACTGTTCTCATTTATGCTTTAATAATATGATTATGCACAGAAGCTATTAATATTTCAACACTTGTGCATAATTGGTAGTACAGGCCTATAAGAAGAAGCAGGGGTGTAGTAGTGACTGAACAGTAATCTGAGACTTTCATGCTACAAAGACACAAACCACTCAACTAAATAAATGAGGGCAGGGCTGCAAATATGTAATTACATCCTTTTGTTTCTTCCCCACATCTCTRTTGTTTCAGAACTTCAGGAAATGCTACATGATCACTCGTTTGTTGGTTGTGTCAGTCCTCAGTGGGCTCTGGCCCAGTATCAGACAAAACTGTACCTTCTCAATACAACAAAACTCAGGTAAAAAAGCTGTTAGACCTCTTGGCAGCTGAAATAAGTATGAATTCCAAAGCTAATTAGAAGAAGGAAGGAAATGACAGAAAAAACGTCATTCTCTTGTTGCCTACTTGAAAAGTCATGAGGCTAAACATTAAGGGGGCAGTTCAGAACAGTGGAAAAAAGGCTGGCTCACTTGGGAAAAGTTGCAGCGAATCAGTGCAATTAAAATGCCAGCTACTGTTTTGTGTGCTCACAGACAGTGGGAAGGGAAAGACTTTTTTTTGCTTCATGATGATCTATATGGTCTATGATCATTATCATGATTTGCTGCAGGATTATCTACAGCACACTGTATAAAGATGAGCAAGCAGAGGCTTCGGAAAAGTCCTGTAAAACATTGTATCCAGTTGAGTTAAGAGTATCTGCAGGACATGATTGTAACAAAAAATTTGTAATTTTGCATATGCAGCCTTACAGGGCCAGCTACATAAATTTTGTAACAAGTCAGAGAATAGACTTGAGATAGACATGACTACTAATTTCCCAGTTCCTGTGCATTTCTTGAAGTGCAGTAAAGGAATAAAGAAGTTGAAATATAAATTATCAGGGAATACATTGATAGTGGTTGGATGCTTGAGTAAGTAACGTTTCTGCACCAGTGTGGCTGATGATGTCAGCAACCAAGAAATAGATTTAATTGTAAATATCTCGATAGTGCATGTGAAACCTTAAACTCTTTAGTTAAAGTAAGATCTTTATTAATAGGTCTGTATATGTACATCTGGTGTTTCCAGGCTGATCCTTGCTTTCCCCTCTTAACTATGGTAACTTGGCACTCTGCAGTTCTGTCCATTTAACTGATTTTTGTGCTTCAATTTAGCCAAGAACTCTTCTACCAGATACTTATTTATGACTTTGCAAACTTTGGAGTCTTAAGGTTGTCTGTAAGTATAATTTTACATTATATCCTATATAAAAAGATTTTTTAAAAAATGTATTTACAATATGTCTGTCCTTTCAGACAAATGCATAGTCAGGTTGGCTTTTGTCCACTATAAGAGTGTTGTTTTGTTTCTCTTGCAGTAAGAACAGAATGTAGAGAACTTAGTAATTTTGTAGCTGCTTCTGTTAAATTGTCATCCTGGCTGCTTGTTACTAGTTTCCATTGTAGTTATTCCCCAAGTTTTGCTGTTGCTCATTACATTGGGACAAATAATTAATTTGAATGCACAATCTACAGAAATACAGTGTTGATTGCCAGTGTTTATCCTGTAAAATATTGCAGTACTCGGCAGGATCGTGGACTGCAGAGAACTATCAGAAAGAAATTCATACCTTTTTAGACTGGTTATGATAAACAGAACTGTAAGTTCTGCAGGCCAGAAATGGTGTATTGCAGTTAGTTAGTATGTGAAGGAAGAAGCTACAGATTTCCAATAAAGTGTGCTGACCATTAATCAAAGTTTTGCCTTCTTCATTTTTAGGAGCCAGCTCCTTTATATGATCTTTCAATGCTTGCTTTAGAGGATCCTGAAAGTGGCTGGACAGAAGAAGATGGCCCAAAAGAAGGGCTTGCTGAGTACATTGTGGAGTTTCTGAAAACAAAAACCGAAATGTTGAAAGATTATTTTTCCCTTGAAATTGATGAGGTGATTGCAGCTATTACTTCTGAGAATAAATGAATGGTGGACTTGGCAGTGTTAGGTTTATGGTTGGATTCGGTCTTGAACATCTTTTCCTACCTAAAGGATTCCATAATTCTACATTTTGGTAACAAATAACTGCAGTAGTTTGCTTGCAGTGCTTACTATCACTAAGAACTAGTTCCAGTAAGACTTAGGTGGTGTAACTCTTTCATTAAAAATACTCAGGACTTATGCTGCCTTTAAGAAGGGTGCTACACAAAGTTTATATTTAATTAGTTACCCACAGAATGGGTCAGGTTGGCAGGGACCACAGTGGTTCATCTGGCCCAACCTCCCTGCTGAGGCAGGGTCATCCTAGAGCACATGGCAGAGGATTGCATCCAGATGGTTCTTGAACATCTCCAGTGAAGGAGACAACCTCTCTGAGCAATCCACAGTTTAGTCATTGCTTCCATAACTGGAATGCAGATCTCTTAATCAACAAGGTGTGCATCTTAAYCAGCTCTCAAGCCAGACAGGGCTGCAGCATGACTGTGGTTCTCAGTGTGTCTCTTTTTTTGTGTGGCCTAATGCATCCCTTACTTTATACAAAAGTGAACAGCTTCATCAAGCCCAGGCACTTCATTTGGATATTCTCCCGGGAAGTGGGATGTGTGTAGTCAGTGACTAGAGCTAGAGGAGGAGGCTGAGTTCAGGTCTCCCTGAGTTGAGTGGCTTAGTCCATGCCTTATGAAGTTAAACACCGCCACTAACTCTCTTCCTGCAATGTCTGCCTGGCATCAAGCTTTAAAAACTTGTAACTTCAGATATCCCTAAGGCTCACTGAGTTTGGTAAGAATCAGTCTTACAATATATTACAGTTTTGGTTCATTTACTGCAAGAAAGAATTATTTATTTTTTTTTTACTGAAGCAACAGTGTTGCCTTGCAGGAAGGAAATCTCATTGGGTTACCACTTCTGATAGACAACTATGTTCCACCGCTGGAAGGGCTGCCGATGTTTATCCTGCGCTTGGCCACGGAGGTATATTCTCAATGACTTTATTAATGCACAATTACTTTTTTTATTTTACAGTTAAGCAACTCCAGCCTTCCTTTGCAGTTTCTAGTGCAGCTTAAATGTACTATGYTCCAAATCCTTTTGCTGTGGTTATTGATTAGTTGTGCTTTGCCTCTCTATTCATAACTACTGACTAAGCCTCTATTTTGATTTAAAAGCCTGCATTCCTATCCCTTTTTTTCATTCTATACCTTTACCTTACCAGCGCAATAATGGCCAATACATTAATATGGATTTTCTATATTAAGAATCTCTGTCAAGTCTCCAGCTGCTACTCAGGTTCTATAAAATTACTTCTTGTAACAGGTAAACTGGGATGAAGAAAAGGAGTGTTTTGAAAGCCTAAGTAAAGAACTAGCCATGTTCTACTCCATCAGAAAGCAGTATATAATAGATGAAGCCAACCCAACAAACTCTCAGGTACAAGAATACTCTAACTAGTCCTATGAACAGATAATTAACAACAGACAGGAAACTTCTGCTCTTTCAGATAGACTTCTAATCTCAGCTCTTTCACTGAAGTGGATCAAGTAGCAGTGTGGCAAGATTCTGAAAGAATGTGGCTTAAATTTTCTGAACTATTTTATATATTCAAGGAACCTTTTAACTTTGGGCACCGCAGTGTACTTAATATCATTACAAGTGTCCTTGGCCTCTGAGTTCARGATGTATTTTTTATGCTGTATTTCTATAGAAGAATAAGGATATAAATTAAAAGTACGGCCTGATTGTGTCTAAGTATCTGCTTAATCATTCAGTCAAGCTCACCCATTCTGCAAGTGACTTCACAGAGCTTAGAATTAACTTGACTGTATAGAWTGAACTTCTTTAATAGTAGCAGAAATTCACAATTGCTGTAGTCTTAYATAGTAAAGTATTTTTAGGAGTGCTCTCCTCTAGTAAAAGAGAACTTCAGTTTAATTGATTGTCCTTTTTTTCCTGTATTTCAGAATGAAGATTCTGACTCTGGTTCAACAACATGGAAATGGACTGTGGAACATGTGCTTTACAAAGCTTTTAGGACTCATCTTTTGCCTCCTAAACACTTTGCAGAAGATGGCAACGTTTTGCAGCTTGCTAACCTGCCTGACCTGTATAAAGTTTTTGAAAGATGTTGAGCAAGTAGTTATTAAAGACTGKTTTTTTGGATAGACACCATTCACATTTGTTCAGTTTTACTTAGTAGAAGATAAAGCTGGAATCTTGGTGGAGGAAAGAAAGAAGGGATTTAGTGTGATACTAAACTACTAATATGACAGCACATGGTCTATTTTCCTTCTGTTGCTCAAAGTATAAAAAGAATCATTTTAGTTTTGTCTAAACCCAACTGAAATCCCCCAAAATAAAATCTCCACTTATGCTSTGAGTTTCCCTATTAACCAATCTGCTAACAGAGTACACTTCTACTGAACAAAATCAACTGGGTTAAGTGATTGTGAAAGAAGATAGATTTCAATTTAGTTGAAATGTGAGTGCTTTAACTTCGCTTGCTTCTGGAAATCAAAATAGGTTACCTGCATTCTTTTGTTTTAATGCATGTTTTACGTACCGGGAAAGCACTTAAAAATATCTGTTACTACTGGAGTTAGTCTTGTAATATTTCAGGCCCCTTGCTGAAATAAGGCAAATCCCTTCTCTTTTCATCAAGGAGTCAGAGAGTAGAAATGGGAATGGTCTGGCAGATAGCAAATGAGCATGCACCCATAATATTCATTGTCTCCAATTCAATGCGTAGGGCTTAGGAGATCTGCTACACACGAGGAAACAACAAGGAAAGCATTTTTCTAAGTCCAAGAAGCATCTAGCATCCAAACCAAAAAGGAAAAGCAAGTTTCATTTTTGCACTGTAAAGATTTCTGTTCCCTTTGAAAGCAGCTCTGGTAGAAGCAGAAGCATTAATGATCTTGGATTGCAAAAGCCCCAAACCCTGCCTTACTTGGAGAAATACTCATGGAGGGCAGCAGTTCGCAACAGGAGAGCATCTGATATGAGTGCAAAAGGACAGTTCCTCTCAGATGGGCATCTGCTGGCCTCAAGAAAAGTATAACACAGGGGCTATGTAATTTCAGCTATTTCAGGGGTGCCAAGTGCAGATGCTGATCACTTTTTGCCTGTGATGTGCCAGCTTGAAAAGAGTGGGAGTTCTTAATMGTGCAGAACCACACTCTTCCACAAAGCATCTTCTTTCTGCTCCCCTTCTTTGATGACAATCCTGGCACTGGATAACTGCTGGAGAATCATGTCTTCCTGAGCCAGCCACCCCAGCAAATGAAATCTGAAGTAAGCAACTGACTTGAGCTGGCCTCAGCCCATGTATTACTTCCTGGGGCACCATGGTGGTGGAGAATATAGGAACCTCTAATGGAAATGACATTTGTATTGTGATTCCACTGTATCTTGCCCTTGCTACAGTGTGCTTGTCTTGTGATTTCAGCATACTCCTGTATCACTCTTTTAAATCCAGATCACATGTAATGCCTGATATATCAAATAAGTAAATCTGATACTAAACATCCCTCTGTTCCCTCTGTGGAACATCCCAAAGAACTTGCACTCTTACATGTACATGTGAGAAATGTCTATAGACAACCACAGGCATGCTTACCTTGTATGTTAAGTGTGGCAGCAGTCTGGTGTGCACTCTCATGCCATGTGACCAATGCCAGCTCCTCATCACACTGTTCTGTGGCTTCCTGAACACCCACAAAACCAACAAAATCATAAGTATATTCATAGTTATGCTCATTTTCTCCTGTTTTTGGTATTTTCCCCYCCTTTTGGTATTTAACAGAAATCTGATTACATCGTGCCAAGTTTCTGTCACTAAATGRAACATACTCCTAATAAAGCTGAAATAGCTTTTTTTTCCCCTAATCTGTGTATATTTCAGATCTTTAAGCAACATGATACAGCTTAACTGACTTCATATGAGTAAAAAATGCAGGAAATCTTTCTTGCAAAATATATTTTGAAGTTAAGATTGCAATAAACCATCAATCAAGACATTCCTAAGCCTGTCATGGATACATGACAAGCAGCTAATGGTATTAGTTTGGTGAACAGCTTTCTGGAGTTTTTTCTTTTAGATTCTTCATTAAAATCTGCTTCTTGAACAAGACTCTTCTTAAATCTCATTTTCAAGACAAATGAAAACCCAACACAGTAAAAAGAGCACACATTGCTGTGTTTCCAACAGTTCACAGATTCAGCTTTTCTAAACTAGAAAACCTTAGGGTGTGAGCTGCTTTCTTGCCTGTTTGTTTAGCTGCTCAAATCAACTCAATACATGATTCACAGGAACATGGAAGAATTGTATGAGAACAGTTCTCTGGGCCTGAGATACATTAGTTTACCCGAGTTAAATGCTCAGCATGTTCAACTCTAGAACCTATTATTTTCTGGTTTTTCTGAGCACAAACAAATCAACTTTGAGAAATCTACCCTGACAGCCAGTATCATATTGCCCCCACATCCCACAAAGACAGAGCCAAGGTCATTCACCTCGAGCTCCCTTCTTTCTGGTTGTTGAAACAGCAAGGTTCACTTGTGCTACCTCATTTCGAAATTCACCAACCTGCTGCCAGGGGACCTCTCTAGGTGACACCAAAACAAGCGGTAATCGTTCTTCAAATGCAATTCTCAGACTGAGAGTCCATGAAGCAAGAACTTTCCCAAGCTGGGAGGCACAGCTGCTTCATCGTGGCTTTATTGTAACAACAAGTTGCTGTGTTTTCCCTAGTGTATGCTTGGAGGACTCTACTGCCACAGGAACCATTGCTGAGGAGCTGGTATACTGTCCCACAAGGACATCACAATCAAAACTCCATGTCTGGGGTCCATGCATAAGGCTGACCACTTCAGAGCTTTTCTGAATACAAGGTTAAGTCAGCTTGCTGTCACAGTCATGCCAAGTAATCAGTCCAGTACCACAGGCCTTCACATGAGCAACCACCTCATTCGTACTACCAAGCAGCTTTTTTTAGGAAAGGCTGGTGGAAAGTTCTTTTGGAGATGTCTCTGGGGCGACCCAAGGAGAGCAGAAGCATCCTTGGGCAGGGCAGAATTGAACAATAGTTTTTGTGTCAACTTTGCAGGCTTTATATAGGTGGGTTTTGAAAGGAGTGAACAAAATTATTCCACGTTTAGTGTTTTAACTCCTTTCTATATTACAACTAATGGATTTTAGGTCTACAGAAAATGCAACCTCTCATTGCAGCACCAGAACTGTTTGTGGATGCACCAAAGGGAGCAGCTTCCTTGGCAAACTACTCCTGTATGAAAACTTGGCATCTCATTCAAGTCAACATACCTGAACCATACACCACAGGAAGAAAAGATGCTTGTTTAGGAAAGGCTTCCAAAATCTTTACATTTGCCAAATATAACTATTTATGTTTGGTATAACAAAATATCCCCCACTCCAAGGATTTTCTGTCAGTAGTGCATATGGCTTGTTCTGCTTTGCAATTTTGGTATTAATTCTCCTATTTTTTTTCCAACTACTGAACTGCAGAAGGAAGTAGGCACTGAGAAGAGGTTGAATTTCTTAGATATCCAAAGGAATTTCATATTGCAGATTGAGGAAGGTGTTCAAGTAAAGTCATGAGACATGCACCTASATGACGTTCATAGGTTTAATGGAACCTTTGACCTCCTACTCCAGATGCATTTTTCTCATTGAGTGAGTTTAATCACAGAATCATTAGGGTTGGAAGGGAGCTCTGGAGATCATCTAGTCCAACGCCCCTGCCAAGGCAGGGTCACCTGGAATGAAATAATGCATTACTCATGTTTTAACATTTTTATTTTAGAAAGTGAACATATCCATTAAAAAAAAAGAAAATGCATGGAGTTAAAAAAAGTAAACATAAACTAATGACAAATTGCAATAACATAAAATAATTTTATCTAGTGAGACCCAACAATTATTAAATATACTTCCACGACAGAGAAGTTTTACTTCATTATATTACCAGTCTCTTGATTAGGTACACAAGACAACACTTTCCAGTAATTACCTAGTCATTAGAAGATCAACTTCAGGAATCACTGAATAATAAAATACATTGTGGACAAATACTTTCATACCACCTGGGAGGCAACCTAATATACATATGTCAACAAGGTACATCTTCATGAGGTATTACAGTACATGGGAACCATTCCCTTTGCGTTCTAATGAGTAAACTCTCCTGTCAGCAGCTCCACCAGCAAGTCCGTCACAGACTCTGTCGCCAGTTTCCAAACCCCAACAACTTCCTGCAGAGATTTTCTTTCTGCAACACATTACACAAGTCAGGATGAATGAAGATGGGAGTAAAGAACATAGATATTGTAAACACGGAGGCTGAAAAGAAAAGGTCATCCACTCTTCCAGATGAGCACTAGAAGACTTCAAATCAGAAGCTTCAGCTTCTCAAGAATATTTAATACCTCCCCTAGCTTGAGTTTTGCCATGGGTGTTGAAGTGAAAGCATGGGGCAAGGCAATTCCAGAAGTAAATGAAGTAATTTCCAAAATAAGGAAGTAATCTCATACTTAACCAATGTACACTACAAAAACCTTAAGATGCAGCTGCTTCAATGTAACCCATTCATAGTATTAAACAGAAGACTAAAGAGAGGAAATATCAAAGTAGTTTTGCCCATGAAATCTTCGGGTATACTTGTCCTAGACGTAAACCAAAGAAAATCTCTACCTAGCACTCTTGCACTGCCATCACCAAAGAAGTATCTCTCTCCACTGCCAAAAAAGGAGTTTTTACACATCTGGTGCAATACTGTCCTTTCCAGAACAGCCAACAAATAAATACAGAGGACGACAACTCCAGGCTCTCAAGARCTTGGCAGGATTTCCTTCTTGAAGGTGCTATGAGAGACAGACTGAGTTCAAAAAAGATAAAACTCCTAAGAGTAAACCCATTGTTTAATTTGTTTGGGAAGGAACTAGGAAGAAAAAACATACTTTTAGGAATAGTCAGGTTCTATGCAGAGGAACTTACCTGCTTTTTCGTATTTGCTATACTACTGGTTTTTCACTGTCTTGTTTTTCTTCAGAGTCTTCATCAGAACCTGAAAAGGAAGACAAGAATGCTGTAGATCAGTTGAGAGAAGTAAAAAAAGACAAAAGTGTGAAGCATTTTTTTTGGACAAATTACTCTGAAGTTCTTTCATGTCTTGGAATAGCATACTGCCTTTCATTTTGAAGCTGAAATTTATTCAGAAACTGAATAAATTTACTCTTTCCAGGCTGATTTTCCACTTGCTACCTCCAGAATGGTTACTTGATAACTAAGTATAATGTTGAAGGTGAAGGCAAGTGGCTCTGAGGTATGTCCCCAGACATATGTAGCTTTCAAGAAAGACAAAAAAAAGATAAATATCCTGAAAATTTCAAGAGCCCATTTTAAACATCACCTTCTAAAAGAAAAGATTTGTTTTCAGAAATGTTGCCATGTCAGCAGAGGGGTTTATTCCCCTGTCCATGATCACAGGGAATATTTTTCAAATCAATATCTATGGCAAAGTGACTAAAAACTGCTTTCTTAGAACAATCCATAGTTTGTCTTCTCAGAAAGAAATGCAGATTTTTGAAGAAAATATTTTAATTATGAGCTATTTTTATTGTACATTACCTAGAAGTTTCACTTTGTCACTACTAGTGTGTGTTTCAGTTAAAATATATTAATTTGACTGATTCTTTCGCTTCTCATACCCATAAGGGGTGCTTAAACAGAACTACTTGGCAGTCAGGGCAGACCTGGAAAAGGCACCTAAGCTGTTACTGAACCCCATTTGTTAAGCTGAAAGCATTAACACAGTCATACATCTGTAGTCAACACATGCATGCTGAGACACACCACCTCACCACACCAGCAACACTGACCCAGACAAAATGGCTACAAAAAACATAGTAGCTTCACTTACACTTCCTCTCACATTATATTCTGTTGACAAAAAAACCCAAACCAAAACCAGGCTGAAGCCAGTATAATACTTGCAACCATTATTCTTCAAGATAAACTTATAGTTGTAGCTAAAATCCATTTTCACTTTCAATCACTGGTTATACTTGACACTGATGGCCTGTCACCCCTAGATGGAGCTCAAAGTCATTCAGCAAGCCAAGATGCTCAGCATGGAGAAGACAGATATTAAAATGAAAATATTAAAATGAAAAATATCACCAACATGTGTAACCCTATAATGTAGGATAGACAAACTTACCTGTAGGAATTAGCAGATATTATTTTAATTATATTGCATAATACAGCACAGCTTTACAGAGAGATTTACATTTTAGGGTAAAAAGACTGACATAGGATTTGGGGTTCACACTGCATTCTCAGGTAACTCAAATCCACTAGACCCATAAAGAAATTACTAATTTCCTTGAAATTCTTGCAAATACRTTCTTAAATCTTGCAGTATTTACATTTATTTTTGACTTACTTAGCTCATACCTTAACTAGAGCAAAGCACATGATATGCAGAGTTAAGAAGTAATTAATACTAGTCACCAGTTTAATCTACCCAGACAGGTAAGCCTTTTTATAGAGAGAGGGCTTTTTCTTTGTTAGGAGAAAAGAAAAGAACCTCTGATTGAAAATTCAGTTTGCCTTATAGCAGTTTCAGGTTCACTGTCTATCCTAGGATAGTATAAAGCTCCAAGTTTAGGCTGGATGAAATAGTGCATTGCTGCATAAATGCTATTTCTGGCAGATAAGAGATCACAGAGTCATAGAACATCTCAAGYTGGAAGGGACCCATAAGGATCATCAATGGCAGAAGCAAACCATAACCACCTTCTTTCAGTTGTGGTACCATTTTCTTTTAGACTTACCTTGTTTTTAGTCAGAACATGACTTAAAATACACTAATAACATGGATTGTAACTCATCTGGTAGGTGGTAACTAAACTGAATTACTGGATCAAAAAGAAAAATCTTGCATTTTAGGATGATAAAGTACACTTTTTATTTAAAAAGAAAAAAATATTTTTCCCTTCCCCTGTACCCTCTTGAAGGGGGTGAAATATGCAGGARTTTAAAGTGAATACCAAAAGTCTTTCACTATGTAAACATAATTACCTGCTACAGACTCAGGAGGAGAATAGAACTGCCCGTCAGAGAGGACTCCTGGGTGAAGAAGAGCTGCTCGTTCAGAAGCATCCTGTGCTATCAAAAATCCTAAAAGGAAAAAAAAMCCCAAAAATAATTCCTCAGTGCCAACACATAGCATTTTAAAGATCAAATGTTGATGAAGAATCTTGAAGACTGATGTATTATATTAGCATTCCTAACAAGTTACTGCTTTAAATAAATATCTTTTAAAAAAGCAGCAACAATTAATTTAACATTTATGTCTTCTATTTAACTGCAGGCAGCTAAGGCGACACGCACTAGCAAAACAGACATTGTACACATGAATTAAGGAATCCTTCATTCTACTATGTGCAATTATGTGATTAGGTTGCCATATATGAATTCATCAGCATTCACTGGCTAACTAAAACTGAAATATATTTTTAATGATCAGTGAGGTGCCATGTATAACCTAATAAATTGTTTTCTCACTTTGCCACTATGACTCTTTGTTAATGCTTGCTTTCACCTATCTGTCTCAACATACTTAGTTTCTGCAACCCTCATAAAGTATTTACATGTGTATGTATGGAATACTTTCTTTGCCTAGGAATATTCAATATGAAAAAATGCAAAAGTTTCTGAACTGGTTAGATTTCTTATGTATTTAGACAACAGTGTGATGCAGCTGTATTTCCTAACCCTCTCAAAAGATAAAAAAAGTTACCCTAAGTTTCTTTTTTCTTCAGGCAAAACCCACTGTTCTCACTTAACCAACTTCTTTCTCAGACTGGTGAAAAAGAGGGAAGGGATCAAAGTAGAAAGATTGCATACCTCCAAAACAAATGGAGGTATCCACGCCCATGTAAAGTTTTTTGATTTACCTAACACGTAAACACACTCTTTCAACAGAGTTTCAGACTGTATTTCAGGTAATGATGCATAAATAACAGGTTGGGTGTATAATTACTCTCCTGCTGGTGAAACTCACAAAGCGTCTGTATGCTTCCTTTTCCTCACCACTCAAGCAATATTCTRTTTCACCTAAAACAGTGGGTTTCCTCCATTTAGTTCAATACAYTGAGTGTCAGATGACCTGGTGCCTCATCTCAAAGAGCCTGAAATTCATATTTGCTGTTGTCTCATTCTGCCTGTGCATGAAGCAGACTCTCCACAACACTTCTTTCCTTTCCCTTTTTCACCTCAAAAGAACAGTTAGTGACATTGAATTAGATATTGTGTCTACTCTTCCTAAAAGAGGAACCAGACACCTAATCTATGCATTATCCCAAAAATAAAGTTTTACAAGCCAGAGTCAGTTAAATTTTCATATCTTAAGCATACGAAATTATACACATTCCCAAGTGCTTGACAAGTTGCTGATTTGGCCCTTGTAACTTTTAACTTTGCCTCCCTAAATTAATTAAAACCTCACTTCTTTGAAGGCATATGTTCCTTTCCTGAAAAAGAAAAATCATGCTATATAATTTAATTTTTCCCACAGCTCTTCAAATTTTGAGACACTGAAAGAAGCATTCTTCTGCCAGCTAATATGGGATTGAAAGTTGCCAACTGCAGTGATTGAGGGGAAAAATCACAAGCTTACTGTTCTCTTCTTCAGCTTCTTGTGGTAACACTTTAAAGTCCAGGAACCAAGTTTCAATCCAGGCAAGTATGAAGGATATGATGGGCAGCACATAGCCAAAAGCACCCTGTGAGAACAGCTAGAAGGAAACAAAACATTACAGAAATTACYCTGGAGAATCTTGCTTTTAAGAAAACAACAAAGTAAAATAAACATTTGATTAGAATATATACCTGTGAAATAATTACTTTTGCTAATAAAAAGGCACTGGTCACTGCTGTTGTAAACTGAAAGAGACAGAACAGATAAACTAATAAATGGATTTACTTTCTTATTTCTGCCATTATCTACTAGTTGCAACTTTAAATATTTACTGACAACAGCAAGATCACATAGATTAATAAAATATAACAAGCATGACACAATTAAAGTATTATTAAAACAACCTTCTTAATAAAGATAATTAGTACAAATACCTACATTGATTTCCACATAGCAAATAGCATTTGTGTAGCATCTAAACTGCCTGAATTATATAAATTGTGATCTTACTGTATGATGAAGATACAGTATTTTATTCATCAAGTCCCTTTAAAAAACCCCAAACTATTTATGTATTTTGGAAAAAAGCAAACAGCAGTTGTTCCAAATGCTTTTCACTACTATCCAAATAAAAAGATCCACTGCAAAAAAAAATCTTTGCAGGAGCAAATTGGAAAAAAAATTTTAATTCATGAATGGATATTGTGAAAAATTTATCTCTTTGAAGACTTGATAGTCCCTGATATATTTTAAAAAATGGCAGGCTGGATAAAACATCTGAAAAAAAAAAACCCTGAAAAAGCAGTGAACAAGTACTGTTCATCTCTTCCAGTGCATTTGGGTCCAGCAATTCTTTAAATAACAGCAGAACCCAACTAGCTTCTGTCAGTCACAGGTAGGATGTTAAGATTAAAGGCTTTGGCAAAACCTTTAGTGAAGCTTTATATACCCAACTGCTAACTACCAGGATAGGTTCACTCTCACCACCTCACCAAGTCATCAAGTTGGAGGATTAAGAAATACTGTAAAGCTACGCAACTAAGAGCAAGAACTCTTAAGAGGCATGCATTTAAATATAAGCACAATCAGAGCAGCAGCTACCATTACGTATGAGTTTGTGCCATGCTAGTAACACAATATATAAAAATCATGGCATGTAGTCTCAGAGGACTAAACGAACCGCATGCTACTCGCTTGAAGAAAGTTATACATGAACATGTTCTACATGCACCTACCACAGTGTAAGGGGAAAAAAAAAAAGTCTGATTTACAAAGCACTAAGCCAGCAATACTCCTATTGTATTACAATCTATAGTATCGACTGGTGGAAGCATGAATTTTTCACACAGTTTTGCATTCTTTGTCATCCACACAGTACAGCTGCATTAAAGATATTGGCTCCAATCCTCTGTGGTTGTCTACAGTTCTCAAGAAGTTCCTTTTTAAGAAGGGATATTCAACATTCAATGTTGCACATTCAACATTTTGTGTCGGAGCATGAAGCAATACAGGTGCTAGCGTTCAATGTGTGGCACCTAAAACTTTAAAAAGTAAGAATGTGGGAGTTAATGGACACCTGAATCTCTGGTACAATGATGCCAATTCCTGTTTTTGAATACAGTTCACTATTTCAAATGCAAATATATTTCCAATGTTAATTAACAAGTCAGAGGTAACAAGTAGTTATGACTAGCCACCCATACTGGATTAAAAATAAGTCTTCAATTTGTATTAACATGATACCTAATAAAAACCACCCACTGTGCTATTAAATTCTTGCCTTTAGGCTGAAAATCTTACTGAAAACAAGTGTTTAATTTGTTACTGCACAACAAATTTTTATGTACAGCGTCAAGATGATAGTTAACACACAAGCGTTAAGAGGCATCTAAAATGTTGTCTGTTTGACCCATTCTAGGAAAAACTCCATAATGCTTGGCTACTACTCACAGCTATTGCCCACCAATGGCGCAGTCTGCACATTGCATATGCAAGTATTAACACCTTAAACCGAAAGACTGCCAGTAGCTATAGAGAGAGGAAAAAATATTGGTTGGTTAATTCAGAACACAGAAGAACCAAAATATTCTCAGCTCACTGAAAATACTAACTGCTTACAAAACAACTTAGGACAGTCTAAGTTCTGTTACCAAGAAACAAATTTGCACGTGTGCTTATAAAACAGAAGGTAATTTCCCATTTGAAAAGCAAATGGCAACATTCAAATGCCTACACAGGCTCAAATATGCAAGCACGTGCAATTCCACAAATAAATTAGAAATATAAGAAAGCTACACGAAGCATGTTCATGATCATTTTACCTGACTGGAATCTACACAGTTAAATCTGGATGCAGTTCATCCAACAAATACCTTGAGCATCACTGTGTATCTCACTGATCTTAGTGGTGTGCTACTGTACTTCTAGTATTTCTTGAAATATTAACATTGCAACAATCAATTACTCTATATGTAGGTGCCTGCAATAGCAAGTCATTGTATTTTGCAGTAGAGAAAGGTAAGTTATGGTATTTCTAGGCCAGAAAACTAAATCAATAGCAGACAGACAAGATCTCTGAATCAGGCACTTTGACCTTCAATTTCCCTGTTAGTCTTTGATATTAGATTGTCTCCAACCCGTTTTAAAAGATGTGTTCAGAATCTAAAAAATGTGAAACAAATGCTTAAAAATGAAGATAAATCAAAGACAGTCATGGCCAGGCATACTATGAAGCCATTTAATCTTATGTAAATGTGTACCAGAAATATGGTACAGAAATAGGGGAAATCCTGTGTAAGCCCACAAATAATTTTGCAGAGTTCAACGGTCTAGTCCCTTCTCAGGGAATAAAAGTCTATTATTTTGCATTACATGTTCTTAATCCTTGGTTCACCTACAGGACAAAATAATTCCCAGAACATCAACATTTACAGATATACCATACTGCAGAAGGCAAAAACTGTTATCATGGAACACCTGCCTGCAAAACAATGAGAAAGAGAGAAGTACCATGGTTTGCTAGCTTATAGAATTTTTGTATCCAGAACCTAAGTTCATCTGACACAGCAAATGGTCCAATGCAGAAGTAGGGATGGATTTTCATACCAGCTTCAAAGAGAGATTCTGGATATAGTTATCAATATAAAATGACTGGTACCAAACCAAGTCATCAGTGCAAGGCAAACAAGATCTGGTAGAATTAACAATCTTGCCCTTTAGAACTGTAAAGAAACTGCTTTTACTTGGGCCATGCACTGCAAAATGCAATGCAACTACASAGCTACAGCGCTGCTGAAAGAGAGAAATTTCCTAATGCAATAGAGTTCCTCTCATGTGCCTAAGGTACTTACATACAGTAAAGGAGAATCATACTTCATGTCATCTCTTTTTATTGTTTGAGTTAAAACACAGAAATCTGAAAAAACCTGCCCTATGCAGGCCAATGTGGGGACAAGTCTCTCCTCACTGCAACCAACTTATGCTCAAAGGACAAAACCATTGGTTTAAGCAAAATGATTTTAGAGCTGGAGGACTATTGGTCTTGTCCTCTTATTGAATTACCTTTATGTTACACCAGACTCACAGTCTTGACTGGATTTTCCATCTGCTTTTCCATGCACCYCAAAGCTAAAGATGCAAATTAACTGTCCCTAAGCATCTCTATCCACAGGCTCCATGAGCCTGCTGCCAGAGCAGGACTGGGCAACTCTTAGATAGGCGAAACTTGGCACAAGTCCTTCTGGTTTAAATTACCAAGAAAAGATCAACCCTTTCACAAGACTCAGACTAGGGAACATCTGTGGAAGGAGGAATGGGAAAACTATAGTTTTGCTGCTCTTTTTTTCTTTTTTATTAGAACACTTACAAATATATCAAAATATGAAGAGGAGTAGTCATAATGTAGGACTTCTTTCTCTAAGGTAGTCTCAATGCCTCCTTTTACCTACAAAGGAACAACAACACACACAGCTTCAGAACAGAAATTACTGGAAACAAAAATACACACAAATATGAAGGGTAAAACTAATAATTCCCCGCTGATGTACAAAACGATCATTAAACTAAATACAGAAGAGCTGTATGCTAAGAATGATAACGTCAAGTTTACTGTTGTTATTTGTTTTTCATGATTACATAGACTTTTCAAAGTGAAAATATTTAGGATTGTTATCTGGCCTAGGCAAGCTGGATTTCAGACTGTCCCAAAGTAAAAGCAAACAAGTTGTTGTGGGAAGAAGAAATGATTAAATGCTAGGGTCTGTTACAGAAACTCACAAAGCATTTTATATCTTATAAGGAGGATCAAAACAGCTGATCAAAAAGCCAACCAAAACCCAGTTCTAGTTAGTCACATGTCAGCAAATAGGAAACAAAACAGAAACTGAATTCATACTTCAGATATTTTCCTTATCAGCACTCATATGATTTTTTAGGAAAGCTGAGCAAAAAGACCCACAGTAAAAAATACAGAAGCTGCAATTATTAGACTCATCTCCCACAAATAACTAACACTTAAGCTTAATTCTTTCGTTTGCTGAGGAGGTTCAAAATTACATCTTCCTTAGCTACCATGTTTGTTTCCAGTGGAAGGATTCATCACATTACTGTTCAAACTGACTTAGTAAGAAAATAATTTAAGGTGTATTGGGTCAGAGAATGAGAGAAGTATCTACACCTTAGTTGAAAACAAAAAAACCTCAGTGTCCATTCCCTATTGTTTTTAATATGAAATTCCATAATGAAGCACTGCATGAAATAGTTATGTAAAACAGCACCAACAGAAGGCTTTAATATTGAGTTTAAACACTGTCATCTTTTTAAGGAAAGGACCTACAAAAGCAGACCAACATATGCTCACCATCTCAAAGCAATGCAGTCTAGACACTTCCACACTTTTCCAACTATACTGTTGAACAGTGTTTTCCTGACACTGTTCACTCCAACTCCAAATTTCTTCTATTTCTTCTCCTCTCCCTCCCCTCTATGGCTAACCTGACAAACAACTTTCTAAATATAGTTTTCCATTGGTTGCTTCACTGCATCAGGTGTGATTATCTGTTTCCAGCATAAATAAGGAAGATCAACTTCCCCCACTCCAAGCTGTTCACTGTGTGGCTGTGTGAGCACCATGTTAACATAAGGATGAACAGAGAACCATGATTTTTGCTTAAAATGCCATGGAGCTACTCCCTGAAACATTTAAAAACAAACTACACCTAAAGAAATTGGGTAATGGCAACAAAGGGAAAACAATATTTACAGGAACTCACAGCAATTCTGACACCTCATTACTTATGCACAAGTGACAGTCCTAACACAGTGCTACTTGACTTAATAACAAACAAAACAATTCAAAAAAAACAGAACAAAAATCCTAACCATGTGTCAGATCCCAGATATCAAATTTTAGCTTCTAATATCATGACTTCCAAAGACAAAAACCTGGTTTTCATTCTTGCTGACATTTGGCAGTATAGCACTCCAGTTCATAGTATGTTCTCCTTAAAATAAAAGCTTTTCACAAAGAAAACTGTGAGGTCCCTTAATGTTGTAGTATCCAAAATGAAACATCATAAGTTGGTAGCATTTTCTATTGAGAGCACTCATGAAAATCTGTACTCCGAAGTCTCAACAAGAGAATATAAACCCAGACTCTCTTCCTCTTAGTTGTACAAGCTGTTGAGAAACTGGCCTGAAAAAAGAAATGCATCAGAACACTATGCTACAACAGTCTTTCCACCTAGAGAGAAAACAAAGTCTAGTCCCAAAATTACAGCATTTAGGCAAGCAAAATCTGCTTTCTCAAATTAAATCACTGTATCATTGAACTATTGAACAGTCAGCTCCTGAAGTTTCATAATGCCAAATTCACAACGAAGGTTATTTATCTTGTAAAGAAATGCTGACAAAAAATATTTATTCAAGTTCTTTCTTGTTTAGAAAAGGGATCCCTCCCTAGTGTGTGCTTTCTTAAATGCAAACTTCAGATTATAGCTTAAAACCCAGATCAAGAACTGGGATGCTATTATGAAATAACAACAAGCAAGCTACCCTATTGCCATCTGGAAATTTTAGGAGAACGGCCTCGTTTTCCAAATTACAAATGCTGGAGTTAAAAGGTGGCAACTGTGGGACTTTATGTTGTTTAAATGCACYCTGCCATACACAATGTATAACATACCAAGTTTACATCAAA
Source organism: Amblyornis subalaris (assembly GCA_018881555.1). Taxonomy (NCBI): domain Eukaryota; kingdom Metazoa; phylum Chordata; class Aves; order Passeriformes; family Ptilonorhynchidae; genus Amblyornis; species Amblyornis subalaris. The sequence continues at coordinate 1,059,311 of JACAXG010000205.1, read as the reverse complement.
GAAAATACATCACAACAAAAGAAAAGCTTTGGCCCTTGGAAGTCTTTACAGGGACTAACACCTCAGTGAAATATCACTGACTTAAAGTTATTCAGAAGGCAGTCTTTAATCCTGTTAAAATTCACAATTCTTGCTAAATTCAAAGATGTACAGTAACATTTTTGTTTATTTGGTGCCTGAAGAATTCACTGGACTTCCAATGGTTTTCTTCAGCATAGTTCACAGACGACAGAACACCTAAGGGTTTCATGACAAGAAGATAAGCATGTATCCTAAAGAGTAAAAGTAGATGCAGTTAAGTAGATACTATGTCCATGAAAGCTTAAAGTAATAAGCTGCTTAAATTTAAATAGACACAAATAACACTTCTGGGCAGAAAGGAGCAACTTATTAACCATCTCTGAAGTGAATATATATATATATATATATACTGTATATAAAGTCTAAGTGTACGTACTGAAAAGACGACTCACATTTAATTCTATTATCCACAGTAAGGTTATGAATAAGAGATCAAATGTAACAAACAAACAGAAAGTCCTTCTGACATCTGATATGCCTTTCTTCTCCCTGCCTTCATATGACTCAATCCTTGCCATCAGCTGCGTTGGGTTGATGGAGTGGACATCCCGCAAGGAAGGACACGATTCCACACTGCTGCTGTGAGCATTTTCTGCATCAGCTGGGACCCGATTCATCCTGGGTTTGCTTAGAGTGGTCTTCTTCCAGTTTCACCATCACTAGAAGGCTGATCCATATAGGAAGAATTTCTAAACAAACGAACAAAAGCAAAACACATTAGTCACCAAACCCCCATAATTTCAAGAGGTATTTTCCTCTTACAATGTCAGTTCTCTTTTTGCTAAATTGATGACTAAGAGAATTAGGCAAGTAGGCTCTAGACATTGTTTCTAACATAGTATCCAGTTCCTCTTCATCTCTCTGACGCTTTGTGAAGCAAGTGAATTAATATTCAATTAGACTGTTTGAAATAAGGGAGCATTGCCTAGATTTAGAAGGCTCATTTTTCTGTGTTGTTAGAGTGAGATCATTAAATGAAATGAATAAAAAGCATCATGCTGGACATCTTTAAAGTTTTCAATACTGATTCAAATGCTCTCACTAAATAGGAAGACAACTTAAAGAAAATTCCACATACAATTCCTGAAAATTGCAGCTTTAGCTACCAGCACATCCAGAGCTGACACGAACAAAAGATTAAAAGTCCATTAAAATCCCTGAATACTGTAGTAATCATTCTATAAAGCATATACACTGCTATTTGCTCCGTAAATTCAGCTGCTATAGCAACTTACACTGCCAGACAGTTTCTCCACAAAAAAAAAAWGTGTGTAACCAGTGGTTAAAGGCAATGCAATTACCCTAAGTCTCTTCTGACTACAAAGCTTTTAAAAGAATTTTCAGGCTGAATTTCCTATAAAACTGGAGCAGTTTGATGCATGATTCACTCAAATCCTCCATGAGAACATTTGTCCAATTAAAGCTTCTAGAAAGGGTGGACTAAGAAGGTCACAAAAGTTTTATGGAAACACACAGAAAATTTAATTTTATGCAAAATGCTCAGAAGATTAAGCTGCAGCACAAATCACATCAGACAAGTTTTTGTAATGCTGGGGGAATGGGTACTTGAAATTCAAGAACAAAACTTTGCCTCCTCCTGTGTGGATRGTCTTTTAGTAAAGAGGGAAAGAGACAGAGAAATCCTTCCCACTCCTGTATTTCAACAGTGTTTTAACTCCAAGGCTGCAAGAACAGTCAGTCAAAGCCCAATAGGGGATCTGTAACACACTACTAGGCAAACACAAGAGGGATGCAAGGACACAGGAGAAGAATAAAGGTGGTGCAAGGAGCAGCCAGAGCACACACATCACAGCTGAGGGAGACTCAGGCCAACCAGGGATGGTCAATGTCTAGGTCAAGTCACACACAACAGCCTTCAGAGAGTTCAACGCACCAGGCAAGGGCGGCCAAGCACAATACATGCTCAAAGCTTCCCCCTTCGTTTCCACAGCAGCTGCCTGAAATGTGGCTAGCAAAGGGCTGAAGAGGAGGGCGACATACATGGTATGTGTTTGGTCAGGTGTCTTGAGCACCACAGTGAACTTTGGGCCACTTGAACCCAAGGGCGTGAGCAGAATTGCTGCACTCGAGTGCTGTAAACAGCACTTGCTTTGTACTGAAAACCCTCACACTAAAGTGCCCTGCTATGTAACAGCAGGTCATAGGAAAATGTCTGGGATGAGATATAAACCTCAGATCAGGCCATCAATGGACACAATTAAAAGTAAAAATAGAAGAAAAAGCCAAGTAACACCCGCACTTCAAAAAAAAATTCCATCTATATAGATTTCCATCTATATGTGACTACTTTTTTATTTTGATGTGGCACTCAGGGCCAACTATATAGGAAGTTGTTACTTCCAGTCTGGATTATTGCTAGATACAGAGCAGTACAGGAATGCAATTAATACAGCAAGAGCTAATTGTTTCAGGATGTGCTAGTTCAGCATCCATTTGCCTTGTGGAGCCCTCTGCAAAGAAAAAAGCATAGTCTTAAAATGCACTGGMTACCAGTTTGTTTTCAAGCATGACTCAAAACATCAGATTCAGCTCATAAATTCCATGTATTCTGAAATCCTCGCTACTGACAGACTGGTTTTTGCCTCAAAGCCCTCTGGACAGGGGATACTCACAGTAAGAGAGTTTCTCTCTAGTCTTGCTCTGCCTGCTGATCCATCAGATCCACGTTCGGATCTCATGAAAAAAATCTTAAATCCTTCTTGTCAGCTGTCTTACAGGCATGTAGGGACTATTAAAAAGCAGCACTTGCCTTTTAGTGTTGGATGCCGACTTGGCCAGACACTTTCATACCCATCTCAGTATTACTAGCAACAATATTTCTCCTCCCTTGCACTTYAAAAGCACCAACCATGCCCTGGCTCTCTTGCCCATTACAAGTCTGCAGTGGAAGTGTGCTCTGCTCTTCCCTTGGCTCCATTTCCCCAGAGGTTCTTGCTTCTGCAAAACAGCCTGTGCTTGGAAGGGCTCCAGGCTTGTAGCCCCATGAGGAGCTGCCACTTTTCAGCTCTCCGTGTGGGCAATACAAGGACCAGGCAGGCACGAAAAAGCTTTTCATGCATCCCCGACCAAGAAACTCAGTGGTGGAACAAGTTTAGGAAGGCAAAAAGAGCATGTTTGTCATCGAGATGCATCACACTTTTGAAAATACCACACGACTCTTGTGTGTGTGACTGTTACTGATCCTCATTCTCGCTCTTCAGGAAACAGGGACCGCTTGGTCTGAATTCATACTGCCATATTATTTGAGATTTTGCATCCAAAGCAATACATGACATTGGTTATTGTTCTTTCTAAAAACAAAAATTACTTAGAATCAGAGAAAAAAAAAATTATAAACTGAGTATGGGAATGTTTGGGGCTTGGGTTTTTGAATGGCAAAATACAAATTCATATATTAAAAAAATTCATTAGCAAATAAAGAGAGGAAATCACATTCTTACAATTTTTGAGGGTTTTTGTTTCTAGAAAAAGCCTTCTTTGTGCACAAGTCAGTTATCTACTTCCCTGTTTCTTGTAACGATTAATATTTCATAGAGAATCATCAGGGTTTTTTTCAGTATCAGTGACATATTTTCAAGACTGTTGTATAATCTGTGGGTTGACCCAGTGTCTGCCTCTGATTTGAAGGAGACTGGGTTCACCTGGCACCCCTTCTTTTGGCTTCAGGCACTCCCACTGCTTGGGCTGTTCTATATAGCAGTATGTGGTCRAAACAAATATATCTTATGAAGAAGAGATGTTTACAGTCCAGCTTGTTCATGCTTTGCAGAGAGAGCCTGGGTGAAGGACACTCACCAGGAAGATAAACAGCCCATAATTCATAATAGCCTAAGAATCTCTGGGCAAATTTGCGTGGAGGGGTGTAGTTCATACCAACTGTGTTGGATACAAACTGTGCCATTAACTCCTTGCCGCATGAGACATGAGTAAGAGAGAAATCAGTTTTCCCCGTGCAGTCCCAGTAGCAAATGGCTTTCCACAAGACGTAGGGGATTTGCAAGGTTCTGGCTCTGACTTTGACAGGCTTCAAGTGATGGTTTTTCAAGTGAAACTGAGGACTGCGTCAACCTGCTCCTGGCTACACCTGCACATTGTGATAACACTTGTGAACATCTGTCCTGAAACAGAGTCAGAAAAATAAAACAAAATCCTGTTTCCCATTATATCTTTTGTGTTACCTGTCTTTGAAAGTGTTTTTGAAGCTAAAAAACCCCTGGCATTTCAGGCAAATAAGAGTCTTATTGTTATTTGACTCATCATGAGTGCAGAATAGAATAGAGTATTCCGCTGGAAGGAATAGAAAACAGTCACCTAGTCCACCTGCCTGACCACTTCACAGCTGACCAAAAGTTCAAGTATGGCATTAAGGGCAATGCCCAAAAGCCTCAAACACTGACAGGCTTGAGGTATCAACCCCTTCTCAAAGAAGACTCTTCCAGGGTTTGACCACCCTCTTAGTAAAAAAATGTTTCCTCATGGCAAGCCTGAACTTTCCCTGATGGATGCAGCTTTCAGCCATTCCCACATGCCCTGGTCCCGGGTATTACCAAGAAGAGATCAGCAACCTCCCTCTCCACTTCCCCTCCTCAGGAAGCTGCAGAGAACAGCGTGGTCACTCCTCAGCCTCCTTCTCTCCTAACTAGATAAACCCTGTTTCCTCAGCTGCTTCTCACAGGGCATTACTTCCAGCCCTTTCACCAGCTTCAGTACTCTCTTCTTGGACACATTTAAGAACCTTCACATCSTTTTTAAATTCTGAGGCCCAGAAGAGCACACAGTACTCAAAATGAAGTTGCACCAGTGATAAATACAATGGGATGACCACCCCTTTGGGCCCGCTGGTTGTGTTGTATTTGAAGGTTTGCCACTGCTGACTGGTATTGAGCCTGCTGTCAGCAGCACCCCCAGACTCATTTCTGTGGGGATGCTCTCCAGCCACTCCTTTCCAAATTTGTACTTGTGGAAGGTACTGCTCCATCCCGTGTACAGAGTCTGGCATTTGTTCTTGTTCAGTTCCATGCCACCGATGATTGCTCAGCACTCCTATCCATCCATATCCCTCTGAAAGGCCTCTTGTCCTTCGAGACAGTCAACAGCACCTCCCAGTTTAGCATCATCAGCTAACTTGCTAATAGTGCATTCAACTCCTGCCTCCAGATCATTAGTAAAAGTGTTGAACAGAACTGGCCCCAGGACTGAGCCCTGAGGAACACCACTGGTGACTGGTCTCCAGCCAGGTGTAGCCCCATTCCCTACAACCCCTTGAGCCCTGCGCTTCAGCCAGTTTTTCCAGTACACCATCTACCTGCTCACTTCACAGCTGGGCTTGTCCAGAAGGATGCTGGGAGAGACAGTAAGAAAAGCCTTAATAAAATCCAGAAAAACTATATTCATCACCTTCCCTTCATCTACTCAGTGGGTGAATTGACATAATCTACAAGCTTGTTGAAGTGTCAAAACATTTAAGAGGGAAATAAAAAATTCTGAAGTAAGAATCCGCATTATTTTTTTATAATACAAATATATTACATATATTTGTAATATACTTTCTCCTCACTTCCCCCGATTTCAAGAGATGTAAGGTTTTAATTTTTTTTCTTTATTTCATAAACACTCAACTATCACTAAAATATTTAGTTTAGTAAGTTTCTATGCTGATATATTCAAAGTCATAGACAAAAAAACCCCAAAGTTTGCACCTATATAAATTAAAATCAAGGTGTGGTTTGCTTTCTTTTTTTTTTAAATTTAACACTTAATTGTTATGGCCATAACTCAAGCTTCCAAACAGAGAATTAAATTCTCAAATTTCCTAGTGAAATAAAGATTTTACACTTATTAATGGTATTAATGAGTATAATAAGTGAAAAGTAAAGGAATTTATTGAAATTATCAAGTTTAGGACTGCAGTCCTTCCCTGCCCTCAAAGTCTAATAAAGACTTTAGTAATACACAGTGAGAGGTAGCCTATGGTTTCAGGTTACATTTACAGTTAACATCATTATTTTCATTCATACTGACAGAAGCAGATGGTATACATTGCATGTGTTAGTTTTACATATATCTTAGAGATGCGAGATCAGAATGCTACTTCTCTTTTCTATCGCTATTTTACCCCTGTTCTTCCAGTCTATTGCCCTTGGTTTAAATTATTTTTGTGTTTACTATATCACACATAAACAACAGCACCACTTCTGTTACCTTTTTCTTTCCAAGAAAGAAAAACAGACAGCAGAATTTACCTGAGAAGAGATAACAGATGTGATTAAAAAAGAAAAAAATTAACAAGGCTTACTCAAAGGCTATCAAAAGCTCAGCAAAATCGAAACTTAAAGTGTCACATGGACGCAATTTGGAGAAGGCAATGCTAGTTTAGGTTAAAATATCAGAGAAGTCATATTTGCATTATGTAACTAGGCACAAAATGTAACATCATGTCACAACTGCTGTTGAAACATTGAAAACCTAGGCTACTTGTTAAATGTGTCTCTGACAACACTAGATCCTGCCCAAAAATTCCCCCTATAAACAGCTCTTCTGTGAAGGTTAAAAAAAAAAAAATCATCTGAAAACATTTTTTTTCCCAATGAGTAAAACAGGATGACATGGCCAGTATAGTGGCCAAGATCCTCAAGTACTGTGAAAACTACAAGGTAGTAGAAAAGCTGACACTGAAAGAGTAACAATTTTCACTCATAACAAAACAAAAAACCAAAGCATTCCCTTGCTAAAAATTTTCCTCATATGGAGACAAATAAAACATGCCAGTTATTTACCAAATGAGTTATTTTCTAATAAAAGGGCTGACATTGCTGCTTACACTACCTGTTATTCTGTAGGAACACACTACATGGCACAGATAAACCCAAAATTTCTCACAAGAACAGAGCTTAATGCAGTAACTGGTGCTATAACATTAACATTCAAATATTTAAGTTATACTTAAAGACAATTTCAGACAATTTTTACACACCCAAAGGAAAATGGTCTTGACCATTGTTTGCTCTCTTACCATCATGAAGTCCAACTTCATTCTTTATCTAGGCACAGACACAAATTCCCCTAGCCAACACCTTGGACAGAACATACAACAAAAGCTGCTTTGGTACACTGCATATTCCAAGTCCAAGAAACTGAGAGTATCTGGTTTAAAGCTGTATTAACCTGCAGGAGTATTAGCAGAATTCTCTCAGTGTGTTTTCTCACAGTCCCAGCATACACCCAGATTACGAGCCAACACAGATAAAACCAACTACTATGAAGATGAAGTAATGCTGRKGG